>FTLJ01000199.1:0-41375 GCA_900155495.1 Porogramme epimiltina
GGGGGGTGGGGGGGGGGGGCGGGGGTGGGTGGGGGGGAGAGGGGGGAGGGGGACGTACACGCGCAGACGTGGAGGATGATGGAGCCGCCGAGGCACGCGGTGATGACGGTCTCGGTGAGCGTCCACTGGGACATGTCTGGGTTGCGCGCGGACAGGCCGTAGAGCATCCCGTCGATGGAGACGAAGAACGTCGTCTGTATGCGTGCGCGATGCAAGTGAGTCCAGTTCTTCGCACGTCCTGAGAACGCTGCTACGTACGACGACAGACATGGTTTGCAGACGGTCGAGCCAGACCTGGACGACCGCGAGCAGGGCCTCCTTCATGGCATCTTCGGGGTTGGACGGGGCCGGGCCTGCGCCACGGTCCACGTAAGGGCGCATTCGCGACGTAGTCAGAAGAAGATGCTTACCAGGCTCGATGGAAGAAGCAAGAAACCGACGCATCGCAAAGGCACTCTACTCCGCACGTGTGAGCGAGAGAGGAGGCTCCTGGCCAGACCCTACGCCGTATATATAAGGTCCCCCGAGGGGGTGAAGGACGCCCCCTTCACCCCAGTCGATCGACTGGGCTCCGTGAAGAGGACGTCGCGTCGAGCTTCCTCCTTCGGGAGCCATTCGGCGGCGGGGCACATCCAGGTGAGGTCGGTGGTTGGAGATAGTTATGGAGGCGCAATGGAGATCAGAATGATGTCGATGGTGGCCGTGGACCTTGAGGAAACACAAAAACCGTGTGGACGCGTAGCGGGAGGGGCTCTGGGCGAGAGGGGGGAGAGGGAGGGAGGCGAGGCTGAGGTCGCCCATTAGAGAAGTTCGGCGTGCTCGGTGCTCGGAGCTTCGCGCGTGGTCCGTCGGAACCTCCTGCCATCTTAGGACAGCTTCCTCCCAAATCGTGCACACGAGCGTAGGGACAGCACAGAGACGCAGCAGTGGATGGAAGTCAAGTAGCCGGTAGGGCATCCAGAGGGACTCGTCCGGAGCGAAAGACCATCGCTCATCCTGCAGCCCATCGCTGCAGCGCACGCGACCCACAAACGCGCTGACTGCGGCTTCGCGGCCCCTGGTCCGCAATCTCTACAAAGATCGCCAACACCGCGGTCTCCGGGTGCACATCCAGCGGCAGGTACCGCGCAGCGGCGACCGTAACGAGAGCAGTGTACGCACGCGGCGTTCTCCGTGCGGTCCCGTAAGCCTTCCAATACATCCACGCCCTCTCTCGTTACGCGGGGGCGTAGCTCCGCCCGCAGGCCTGTGCTTCTTTCAGGATCGCGTGGGTGCGAGTGGTCGTCTGGAGGCACGATGCAGCCGCGGACCGCGACGGACAGAGATGCCTGAGATCAATGGACGACCGAAGCTCGGTGCAGTACGTGAGGGGTGTGCGCTGGCAGGGACGTGCTTGTCGAACCCCTGCTGTAAGGCCAGGTAATTCCGCATTTACCCCGTCCACAAGAAGCAGCAAGGCAAGGGTAACGTCAGAGAAGTTCCAACCAGATAGGAGTGCGATATCCTGGAAGAGAAATGCGGGAATGTCGGCGTAGAGGCGGGGCAGACCAGCGGGTGGTGGGTGGCGATGGCAACACGGGGCGGAGCGGTGAGGGAGAGGGGAGGGCGCGTCCCTCTACTCAGGAACGACATGTCCATAGGCAATTAGTCCAGCAGAACAAAGACTTGACGGAGACGTGAGGCGGCCCGTTAGTAGAATATCCAACGATTAGTTGAGGTACGCATATACTGATTGCATGTGACGGATGAGCCTTGGGGATGCTGTTGAGGAATGCCCTGTATTAGAGACATCTATAAGTATTAAATCTCCGCAAGAAGAGGAAGGAGTAGACATAAGATGAGCGAACCTGCGCAACTTCGAAGCGTCAAGTTGGACATGTGAGGGGAGTTCTATCTACTGATAGTGGGTATGGATTAAATATCGGCGTTTCGGATCGTACGAATCGCCGTTGACACGTCTTTCATATGCCAGCGTTCCTTGATCATGGGCTCGCAAGATGACTCAATCGAGGCCGTGATAACGCCCCCGTCTGAGTGGCGTCTCCATGGCTCTCGACAAGACCCAGCAAGCCCAGCAAGTGTCGTCTCGAATGGCCTGAGGGCCACGCGAATGGGCTAAGGGCCGAGCTCTGATCAACACCGGCCCGAGGAGGTCGGAAAGAGGGAACCGCATCCTCCCGGTGTCGATAGGCTCTCGATGACGTGCACGATACTGGGCGAAGACGCTGCTGAGTTTTAAACGCCGGATTAAACGTTGCTCTCAAGTTGCACGTACCTCGGCAAACGCCATCCCCCGTCCCTGCTCACCGCCTCATCTCTCCATTCCGCCATTCTTTTTCGTCCCCGCGTGCGATGGCGGCAGCTCCGTACGAACGTGCACGGGGCGGGGCGGGCTGGCAGCAGCAAATTGCGCGTGCCAGATGGGTATTCCCGCCGTGCCCCGTATGCTCCGAGCTG
Organism: Porogramme epimiltina; assembly: GCA_900155495.1. Lineage (NCBI taxonomy): Eukaryota > Fungi > Basidiomycota > Agaricomycetes > Polyporales > Polyporaceae > Porogramme > Porogramme epimiltina. The sequence continues at coordinate 2,458 of FTLJ01000199.1, forward strand.
TCCGCGCAGACCGCCGGGCTCGAATCTCCGCACAGGGCCGAGAGCCCAAAACAGCGTCCGCGCCCAACTCAGCTGGCACTTGCGCGGAGGCAGATCATGAGCCGGCCCCGTCGAAGCTGAGAAGCCATATAGGCCCGCGCGACAGACACGTCGCCTCGCCCCCGAACTCCCCCCTCGCACCTCCCGTGCGCCCTCGCGCGCCCCCGCCCAGGATGCTCAAGGTCAAGTGGAAGCGGCGCCTCTCAAAGGTCAGTTTTCCGTCCCATGACGTCGGGGGCGGCACTGCTAACCCTACGCCGGGGTCAGCGCACCGGCCCGGTGGCCGTTTTGAAGAGAAAAATGAAATCAGGTACGCCGGGCGCCTAAGAGAGGGCGCACCAGTCTCGATCGGTCTCGGGAGGACAGTGCTCACCTCAGACTGGGCGACAGAGTCAGACTCGGACTGCCCCTCTCCCTCTCCCCTCCTCCTCGACCACCACGCTCCATTCATGCCCACGCCGCCCAAAACCGTCCCCCACAAGAATGCGCTCAACATTCGTCTCGCAGAGTCCGTCGTCTTCCTCCGCGCGGGCGATGCCACAGGCCGCCAGAGGACCATCCAGCCCGACGCCGCCCCCGGCATGGTCCGCGGCCTCCTCGTCCTCACCCTCGCAAAGCCCACACGCATCACCAGCATCGAAGTAGAGCTCGTAGGGCGGACCATGACGGCGTGGCCCGAAGGTGTGTGCTTATCAGTCTGCGACCCCGCACCTCCTGACCAGCGGCCAGGCGTCGGTGCGAGGCGCATCGAGATCACGGAGGAGCACGACATCCACTCCCAAACGAGCGTGTTCTTCCGCGCCGGGCACACACCAGGCTCCAGCAGCCGGCGAAATCTCTCCGTCGGGCCCGGGCTCGTCCTCGAGCACGAAGACGAGGACCACTCGGAGCAGTCCAGCGTCATGCAGCCCGAGGGGCGCGGCGAAGAGCGCGGCCGTGGCCGCTCCCCGCCCCGCGATCCCGCCTCAGCACGCTCCCATCGCCGGCACATGAGCGTCGACCAGACGCACTTCCAGCGATCCGCCGTCTCCCACCGCGAGAACCGCCTGCCGCCCATCGCATCGCCCCCCTACTCCCCGACGTACTCCCTCGACGAGAGCATCGCCCAGATGAGCCCCACCTCCACCGTCATGCCCCGCTCGCCCGTCTCGTACGCGGACGACTCCCCCGCGCGCAGTCTCGAAGACCTGCGGCGCGCCCTCGAAGCTGATCACGCTGTCAACGGTGCGTCCCCATTCGTCCCCACTCCTGACGTGATCGTTGCGCGGGTGCTGAGCACCCCCCCCCCCCCGCGGCAGGCGTCGGCCGCTCAATCTCTAGGACCGGCCGGTCGACCTCGGGAGTCTGGTCGACCCGGGACGCCGCGGACTCGCGCCGCGTCAGCCTCGACGAGGACTCCGAGTTCCAGGCCGGCAGCAGCAGCACCTTCCACTACCCCGGGCCCTCGCGCTCGGCCGCGATGCGCACCGGGCGCACGCCCTCGCGCTCGCGCGACGCGGACGGCGACGACGGCGCCCGCGGGAGGAAGAACAAGCGGTTCTCGTTCGCGAGCGCGCTCCTGGAGGCGATGAAGGACCGCGTCCGCTCGCGCTCGCCCCTCGTCGAGCGCGAGGCCGCCGCTGCCGCTGCGGGCGACCACACGCCCCCGCGCGGGCGCACGATGGACCGCGTCGGGCCGCCGCCGGGCGAAGAGCCGATTCTCATCCACAAGGAGATGTCGACGCTGGGCCGGGTGAGCGAGGCGCTGGGCTTCGAGGTCGAGGAGGGGCGGGAGCAGGGCGACGGTTGGAAAGAGTTCCGGAAAGGTGCGCCCTCCATTTTTCTCCCCGCCTCCCGCGCGGCGCGCTCAACGCGCACCCCAGGCGTGTACACGTACCCGATCTCGTTCGCGATCCCCGCGAACTCGCCGCCGACGCTGCAGGTCGACTACGGCTCGGTCACGTGGCGGCTGAAGGCGGTCGTGCACCGCCCGGGCACGTTCAAGACGAAGCTCACTGCCTCGCAGGACATCACCGTCGTCGCGAGCCCCGGGGAGGACGACACGGAGGACTCGGAGAGCATCATCGTCGAGCGGCAGTGGGACACGCAGATGCAGTACCTCATCGTCATCTCTGGGCGCAGCTTCGCGATCGGGGGGACGATGCCTATAAGTATTACGTTTATGCCGTGGACGAAGATGAAGATCCATCGCATCTCGGTCCTCATCGAGGGTCAGTCGCGTGGTTTCTTGGTATTCCGCGGTGGCTGATGTGGAAATTGCTATTGCAGAACGCGTTGATTACTGGACGGGCTTCCGACGCGTCGCGCGCACGGACCCTGTTAACCGCGTCTCCCTCCTCGCGCTCAAGCACCCGAAGAAGGACGGACCTGCGCTCCTGCCCCTCATGTCCGACGATCAGGACGCTTTCAAGAACTCGCCGCTGTCCGAGCTCGTCAGCCCCGACGACAACGTCGGGGAGATCGTCTCGAACTTCATGGGCCCCGGCCCGTGGTCGTTCCGGAAGGACCTGCACCTGCCGAAGGCGACCCTGCACACGACGAACAAGAACCGGCGGAGCAACATCTGCGTCTCGCACATGCTCAAGGTCATCTTCCGCGTCGAGCGCGGCGACGACACCGCCATCGACCCGCAGACGGGCAAGCGCAAGCTGTTCGACATCGTCGTGCAGACGCCCGTGCACATCCTCTCAGTACGTCCTCTCCCACTCACCCCGCCTCGCACGCCCAGTAGGGTTCTCACCTCGCCCTCGTTGCGCAGCACCTCTGCAACCCGGAACACACCGCGCTCCCGCCCTACTCCCAGCTCCCCGACTCGTCCTCGTGCTCCCTCTCCACCTCCGCCCACCCCGCGCTCAGCGTCCTCTCGGATCCCGGCGTCCCCCTCTCCGCCCCTCCCACCGCCGCACAGCCGCCGCTCACGATGAACCTCCTCCCCCACGCCCACTCTCATTCCCACTCCCACTCGCCCGCCGGGCGCCCGCAGCCGCAAAGCCGCTCCGCCTCCGCCTCGGCACACGCGCCTTCCTCCACCGCGAGCTCCATTTCCGCCGGCGCTGGGGCCAGCGCCCCCGACCCGCGCCGCCCCTCGCCCGCGCGCGTACCCTCCACAGACTCCGAGCTCTCCCCCCCTCAGCCCCCACCGCCCTCGCATCAAGCCCTCCCACCCCCGCACGCACACGCCTTCCCGCACTTCGGCCGGCACGCGCCCGCGCACGGCGGGAGCCCCGCGGTGAGCCCGCCGCTCTCGCGGCGCACGTCGCTGCACGAGCCGTCGACGTCGGCGCTGTTCGAGCGGCTCGTCGCGGGGCAGGAGAGCGCCGAGGGCGAGGCGCCGCCTGCGTACGAGGACGTTGTGGTTACTGCGCCTGCGTCGCTCTCAGGCGAGGGCGGGAGTGTGGGTGCGAGCGTAGGCGTGGCGTCGTCGCCGCCGCCGTCGGGCGCTTCGTCTGTTGTTGGGCACTAGGTCCCGCCGTAGCCCCCGACGCCGCGCGCGACGAGGCGGGCTCTCATTCTCCTGTTGCTCTGATTTTGGTTTTGGTTTTGGTTTGGACTGGGTAGGGGCCGCCGCCGTCGGTTCGGCGGCACCCCAGGTAGAGGAGAATGAGAATGAAAACGCCAGAAAGACACCGAAGAAGACACGGACTCTTGTATCGCACCACCGCTGTTCGCTCACGCCCCATGCACGCACCACGTATCCCTACTAGTGACGACCTACTTACCGCTGCCCCTGCTTTACTTACTCCCCTTCCGCTTTAATTAGACCGCGCTCCCATCTTCACGACATGCATGTATCGACGAGGCCTTGATCGTAGCACACCACGAACATGTACTTATGTATGCGAGTAATACCCCCCACCCCACCCCGCTCCCCCCGTGCGCGGGGCTTGTTACCTCCTGTTACTTAGTACGTTACCCGAATAATGTATCCTTGGTCGTTCTCGGCATTTGACGTGATGTCCACGGACGCACTGCGCCGTAGTGAAGTCCGTCTACCGAGCAAAAAGCAATCTGCGGATGCGGCGTCGGCGGCAATACGTAGCACTCGTATGAGATTGAAAGGTAGTTGAGCACGCTGCCCCCGGTCGAAGGAGCGCTTCGTGTAGTACTACTTGGTATCTGCTGACGCCCGGAAGACGTAGATACTGTTCATCGGTATCATACCCTAACTACTTGAACTCAGCGCCTAGCATGGTATGCGGTGTAGTAAATAGCGCACCGGAGTGCCGAGCTTGCAGTCCCCGCGAACAATACGGAGGCTGGTCTTGCACTCGTCAAGCAGTTTAGCGGATGGGAGCAAGACTCGGACTCACGGCGTCTACAGCCAGGTGTCACATCACGTGTCCAAATGTTGAGTTCGTCTTTGTGCTACGCCGTTCCGAACGAACCACTCATCTAGTGCTTACTTACCTTCTTCGTGTTACCTTTTCCCTCCCGGGTCATCCATCGATAGTAGTGCACACCAGGCGCTCAATAAAACGTGGCCGGAGACAATCCTGCAACTGGCCTGTTACCTCGTGTCCAGCGTATAAGTACCGAAGGTATCTGGTCACGCGTGAGCTTTCCATCGTTCGTCCTCCTCGCTTTCAGTATGGCTGACCAGGTCTCCCCCGGGGATACAGATTGCCCTACAACCCCCCCCCCCTCAGCGTCCCCAGACACCCACCAACTATCCTCGTGAAAACAAGAAGGAAGATACTCCTCACGGAAAAGGCTCTCGTCACGGATTCAGAGCACCCCTGGCTGCCGCTGAGCAGCAACCGTTGGCCGACGATAGAAGAACATCGTATACCACATGCGAGACAAGAAAGTTATCATCGACTATGCTACCCTCCTTAAGAAGTTTCTTCCAGTCCCTTCCGGGAAGGACGAGCCCTCCCCTGAGGATTACTCCGCCGCCCTCAATTTCGACTCAGTGCCGATGAAGGGACTTGAATCTGGTGTATACTCTCCCCTGGTACGTGAGCTATTGCTAGTCCCCCGAGTTGCTCGCTGACTTTGTTATGCACCTAGACTGCCGTTTTGAATGGCACACCGTGGCTCACAGAAGGCTACACCGCCGCCGCCACCCCGAGTAAACACGACCCAACAGACCGTACGAAGCAGCGGATCGACCTCGGGATGTACCTCTCTGACAGAAAACCCAAAGACGCCGATCGTACCGACTGGTCGAAGATCGAGTTGTCTATTGAATGCAAGACGGAAGACGTCCAACACGACCCCTTTGACGACCAAGCGCCAGACCTCGAATCAGGCGCGAAACGCCGCAGAGAGAATCTCGGGCAGATTGCATCGTATTCCGCCCTAGTCTTCAATAAGCAACACCGCACGCGCCACTTCACTCTCATCCTCTTCGCATCTCGCGCTCGGATCGTTGTCTGTGATAGCGCTGGGCTATTGACCACCCCGTTGCTCAACTATCGAGAAGATCCCGGTCTCATCGCCAGGTTCCTCTGGCGCTTCTGCAATGCTTCCCCGGAAAACCGCGGCCACGACAGCTCCGTCGTACGGTTGAACGACACTGACACCGACTACGCTTACATGGACGAGGTTGCGAAGAAGAAGGTGCCGATGGAGGATGAGCATGCTCGCGCAATGTTCACAGCGTCGCTTGTAGGCACGAGGTGGAAAGTGCTAATGAGCGGTCGTGAGTTTCTCGTCGGCTCGCCCAACTTTGTCGCTTCGGGAGTGATAGGCCGAGGGACGCGAGGTTACGTCGCGGTCGAGTCTCCGTTTTCCGTTGCTAAGAGAACGGAAGTGGAGAAGGAGGCCGAGTTGGCGGAAAAAGAGAGGAGGGATGAAGCGGAGGCGGATGAAGTGGAGGCGGATGAAGTGGGGGCGGGGGCGGATGAAGCGGGGGCGGAGGCGGATAAAGCGGAGGCGGACAAGGTCGCGGACAAGGGCAAGGCCAGGCCTCCGGCATACCAGTCCCCGTTTGTCTACCTCAAAGACTGCTGGCGCGTTTCTCTCGATGGTATCGAACGTGAAGGAGACATCCTGGTGGCTCTCAATAAGGCGAAAGTGCATTTCATCCCGACCCTTGTCTGCCAGGATGACATCGAGGGCCAGAAGACCATGACTCAGAAGCATGCACCCCACCATTCGTTCAAGACTCACCAGCACTATCGGTTGGTCACGAAAGAGGTCGGCATGCCTCTGAAGACGTTCGCGACTGGTTATCATCTCGTCGGGTATATCACGCAGTGCATCGTCGGTAAGCCGCTGCCTTCAATCGTCGTGCCCTCTAGCAGCTCACCTCTTATCTCTACGACAGCCCACCGGGACGCTTACAATGCCGGCTATATCCATCGGGATATCAGCGACGGAAACATCTTTCTCTACCCCACAAAAATCGTCGTTGACGACGACGGTACTTCAAGATTGGTGTATGAGGCTATCCTTGCGGATTGGGAAATGGCCAAACGGACTGGTGAACAGTACGATTGCATCCGGCAAATGGAACACACAGTACGTGTGCTAAAACGCTTATCGTGCACAACTGCAGCCTAATATAGCACACAGGGGACGTGGCCATTCATGTCTGTAAACTCCTTGAGCAGGCGCGGGAAGAAGATTCTAGTTGAAGACGAGATGGAATCTATCTTCCACCTCTTGGTTTACATCTGCATACGGTTTCTTCCTAGCAGCGTCTCGAAAGTCCCTCAGTTCATTCACGACTACTTTGATGCCTATGTCGACGCCGGAGATTGGTTCATGTGCGGCGACAGAAAGAGAACCGCCATGATAGTGGGGCAGATCCTTGTTGGTGGCTCCCCACTCACGATCCTCTGTGGCAAGGCCTCCGCAGATGCGACGACAACCGCTGCGGTCGCAATCGCGGACCCTCACCTCGGCAATACAGTACCACGCTCTGTTGTGCAGGGAGTGCAATCTACCCCATCCCCTCCCTCCGCTCTTGGCACCGGGGCAAGCTCAGCCGACAAACACAAACTTAAAGAGCACCCCATCAACGCGATCCTAAAGAAGTTATTGCAGTCGATCCACGCCTATTACCGCCTCTGCCATGAGGACAACCCCGTCGATGCCTTTATTCCCACCGTCACGGTCTCGCCTGAAGACGAGGAGGCTGTTCTCCCTACTGGCCCCCAGAGTGACTTCATCGTCCTCATGGGAATGCTAGCCCCCAAAGCGACGGTAACTCCCCTTGGAGAGAATCCGTCGTCTAGCCAAGAGATGACTCCTGAGCTGCGTAAGGACCTCGAGAGCCGTGCGGCTCTAATCCAAAGTCACCAAAGCGTTCTCGACCTGTTCTTCTCAGCACTGGGCGGCCGCCGGGGGATATCTTCAATTCCACCAGAATGGCCGAGGAACGACAAGATCGAGGACCAGCTTCCGAAAGACTGGCATCCTCGCGGAGAGGGACAGACGCGCACTGATACGGGGAGGCTAACTACCGGTGGCACTGGGCAGATGGAAAAACCTGGCAGCAAACGCCCCGCACCCCCTGACGATGGAGAAGGCCACGGAAAGCGGCCCCCGCCAAAGCGCCCCCGCGGCGATGCCAACACATACGAGAGCGGGCCCCGAAGCGGGGCTTCAAGCAGGGCTCCAAGTGGGGCTCCACCTGGATAGATCGTCTCGGCGAGGGGTTGAGCGGTCAAATGTTGTTGTGTACCCACACTCGTATCATAGCTGGCAGTTCGATAATCGTTGCTGTGGTCTTCGGAGTCAGCTTGCATGTGCCAGTAGCAGTCTCGCTTTAATCCATGTAGTTTGTGTCGAGAAACGAGAGACCGGGCTCATGTATACTTGGGACAGAGCTCATCCTAGGACGGACAGCGGATCGCTCGCACACAGATTAGGACGGGAGCACGAAGATGCAGTGTCGGTCGCAAAACACGATATGTCGGACTCAATTGAGCGATTGAGTGAACACGCTGCGACGGGGACAACAGGGGCGCTGTGTGACGAGAATAGTAGATGGTAGTATCCACGGACGAACCCTGCTCAATGGCACTATACACATACGATTTCGTGCGGAAGCTACGCCCTCGATTGAGCAAAGAGCCCTTCCAATCGACTAGTGTGCACGCACCACGTATCCCTAGCCTAGTAACGCCCTACTGACTTCCCCGATTTACTTACCGCCCCGCTGTGATTAGACCGCGCTCCCATCTTCACGACATGCATGTAACGACGAGGCCTTGATCGTAGCATGCCACACCACGAACATGTATGCGAGTAATAACCCCATCCCCCAGTGCGCGCCAGCGCGAGGGGCTTGTTACCTCTTATTACTTAGTGTGTGACCCGAATAATGTATCTCCGGTCATTCTCGGCATTCGATATCCTCGTGTGGACTGCATACCGTAGCGAATTTGAAGGCCGTCTAACAAGCAAGCGGGATGCCACAGCGCAACAAGCAGGACGCAGAGCACAGAATCGACATCCGTATGCCTAACTGAGCGACTATGTAATCCAAATCTCTACATCCGCACTGTCTATAGATACGCCCTTCTAGGCGGCCAGCATCCTCCCACAACGTGCGCGCACAGGCAAAGCACCGAGGTATCATCATATCTTGGACTTAGCCGCACGCAAGCGTGCGTGCTGCAAGCTCTCGTCTGTACGCCAGGCAGTAAGTCAGTGAGCGGTCTTCGCGACAGAGGCGAGGGTGGTGGGGTAGCGCAGATGATGAGTGAATTGAACTTACAGTTGGTGTTGTAGAGGGCATCACCGGGGACAGCGACGACGTGCGATGAGAGCGAGGCCGTGTCGAGCATCTCGGGGACGACTTCGTCGAGGGTGCGCGCGCCGACGAGGCGCATGTTCATCTCGAACTCGTCCTACAGGGCGGTGTGGTGAGTCGCGCGCATCAAGCTTTACAGAACGCTGAGGACTCACCTCGAGGATGCTGAGCGCGTGGTCGACGCCCTCGTACCCGTACGACGAGAACGCGTAGATGAACGGCCTGCCGACGCCCACTGCAGTCGCGCCGAGCGCGATCGCCTTGAGCACGTCGTTGGCGCGGCGCACGCCGCCGTCGACGAAGAGCTGGAAGCGCTCATTCGGGAAGGACAGCCCGCGCTGGCGCCCGAGCTCGCGCACGACCTCGACGAGCACCTCGAGGCCGGAGCGCGAGAACTCGAGCTGGCGCCCGCCGTGGTTCGAGAGCACGACGCCGGCGAGGCCCGCGTCGTACGCGAGCAGCGCGTCCTCCCAGCACTGTACGCCCTTGAGAATGAGCGGCACTGCGCGGGAGCGGCGGCGGGGTCAGATCGCTGGCTCGGCAGGGGCGAGGGGGTAAGGGGGAGCGGCTTACTCTTCGTAATGCTCTGGAACCAGGGGATGTCCTTCCAGTCGAGGCCTGGGTCGATGAACGACTGCCGTACGGTAAGCCGCCAAGCTCAAGTTAGCTTCTATTCCCCCTCAGATGCGAGCGCGGGCACTCACGCTGATCGCGCGCGCAGCGCCCTGCGACCGATCCACCTTGTCCTGCTGCTTGTTCTCGGTCACCTCGGCGGGGTCGTCCGCCTCGAACTTCATGCGCATGTCCTGTCGCGCGCCCCGCGCTCGCGTCAGCCGCCGAGAATAGGCCCCGCGCGTGCGAGCCGGCGCGCACGCACCTTCTCACGACGCCCGAGCTGGGGCGCGTCCACGGTGATGAAGAGCGCCTTGATGCCCCGCTGCTCGGCGTGCTGCACGAACTTCTTCGTGATCGCGCGGTCCTTGTTGACATAGCTGCGGAGGGGCGCGCAGGTTAGCATGGGAGCGCTCCGCGCGCAGTGGGGACGGCGGGCTCACAGCTGGAGGAATTGGACTTGGCCTGGCTGCGCGGCGTCGACGAGCTCGTCGAATGAGCACGAGGCGAGAGTGGGAATCTGTGCGCAGCGAGTTACAACGTGTCAGGGTTCTCTCCACGCTCAAAGGATATGATATGCGCACCATCTGGATGACGCCATGCTTTGCGGCTGCCTTGGTCAAGTTTAGTTCGCCGTCTGGATGTCCCAGCTTCCCGAGGGCAGTGGCAGACTAAAAGGGTACCGGTGAGTAAAAGCTGACTAGACCGTGGGTGCAACGTCGCTTACAATGTATAGCGGCATCTTGGAAGCCTGTCCCAGGATCTTGGTAGACCAGTCGACGTTCGTGACGTCACGAAGAATCCTAGGCCTCCACCATATCCTGACAGACGGGGGCTTGCGTTAGCTCTCACCGTGTTTCTGACAGAGTTGCAAGCATCGACACACCTATGGTACGCAGCATGGTTCTCCCTGTTCGTGATCTCGTCTTCGGCAGCAGAGCTATAGTACGCCCACGCCTTGTCCGGCATGACGACTTTTGCGATTGCCTACATGGTGTTGGGAGGAGGGCTAGCACAGAAGTCGCCCGTGACTCACCTCAAAGTCATGAAGGTTCAGGATCTCAGAGAGCGGCGGGCGGTTTGCGACACGCTCTAAGCGGGCCTTCTCGTCATCCGACACCTCAATTGCTACCTTCTTCACGGTACCAGGGTCGACAAGGCCAAGACTTCAAGTAGTGCTCTTGAGATGGAGGGAAATGGTGACACCTACGCGGAAGACTACTCACTGCTTTTCCGGCGGGAGGTTTGTCGTAATCGCGTCTGGTGGGTGGATGGGCTCGTATTCCGCGCTGCAAGGCGGTTAGGAACCCAGTCTTCCTGACAGAACGAGTACTTACGTCGCATCTTTCCCAGCATACTTCAGGATGATCTTGCTCCCTCCAGGATGGTCTGAGAGTATCCTTGAGTCAGGCGCGGGACTAAAAGAAAAGTAGAGAACACAGACCATCTAGGAAGTCGGTGACATCATACACCTTGCCTGAGCACAAATCGTTAGCATTATACGCGGTAGCAGATTAGACAGGCAGGGAACGGCACACGCCAGAGCTCCCTTCAAGGTTCCATCCAGATAGTAGGCACACTTGATGCATAGTCTCCTCCAAGGACAGAGGAAAGATGCTGTTTGAGCCCGAGGGCAATCTCCTTCGATACGACAGTAACCCTCAAGCCCGCCTGCAAGAGCCCACACCCAACTCGTGATACACTCACACCGAGTGCGTGTGCACGTACGTCTCCTGCTTGATGCCCAGCAGCGTACAGCGACGTCCTCCTCTTCCATACACCGGCCACGTAGACGACTTTGAGGACTCACCATGGACGATAATCCAACAACTTTGCCGTGAATTGTGTTGCGCGACCTCTTGTCCGGAGAGTATCTTCCCTGGGCTTGTCATAGCGTATGATACGGAACTTGATAAGGCCGGGTATGATGGGTAAAGCAAGGAGGGCGTGGTGGTCGGAGACCAAGAGGGGGAAGCATGTCGCGCTCACGGGTCTCCTCAAACCGTACGCGACGATAGACCCTGCGACCCCGTGGGGCCGGGCCGAGCCAGCCGGCGGAATCGGACCTCCGCGGTGTCGCGTTTTCGGCTTCTCCTTGATCCTCCTCCTAGCCGCCAATCCGAGGTCGTCCATTTGTTCACTGGCAAAAAGCCAGACTCAGAATGCGAGTCCTCCGTCGTCATGCTCCATAGCGTTTAAGTGAAGCAGTCCAAGTACGTCCTTGTCTCTTCGGACATGTACATCACGCTGACATTGGGGCTGACTAATGCGATACTGCAGGTTATAATGCGTATTGAAGTTTGGTGGCTCAAGCTCCGAAAGTGTTCAAGTGAGCTCCAATTGAGACACGGACTCTGAGTGAGCAAGGATGCCTTGCGTTTTCCCCTAGGGGGGACAGTGCTTGGATGCGATGCATGATAGGGGGCAGGTAGGCCGGCATCTCATGATCGACTCACAGCTCGGGCTGCCGCTCACCACACCTCCGCCCACCTGGCCAGGACCATGTGGAGCCGTTTGCTGGTAGATGCCATACGAACATACCAGCTGTCACCGAATCCGGATAAAGGCACCCTTCCGGCGCGATAGAAGCCTCGCCGAGAAGACGGCTCTCAAGACATCCAACAGCCTCCCTTACTGTCCAACTGGTTTCGTGCGAGCATTCGTACCCTCGACGTCGACCACGCCCTAGCCAATATCATCTGTGAAGAACTTACTTCCGCCAGCCTCTCAGCTCTGCGCATGAGCTGAGCCCCATCTTCAATCCCGACACAGACGAGCGCACACTTCTCGCGCGCTTGGAGAAGTTGATGGTGATAGCTTTGTGGGTCCACACCGCCCGCTCAGAACCACGACGCAGAGGCCCTGCTATTCATCGTGGGTTCTCCCATCGATAATCTGGATTATATATTGGACGACGGGCAGCTATGTGCCCTCTGCCGCTGTTTCTGTCTCCCCTCCTCCCCCTCTTCTCGCGGTGTGGGTGGACACGAAGTTTGTCGTCCCTCGCCATGTTCACCCCCAGAGATGATCCTACCCCCGCTCAGATCATCGACGACACACTCCTATCCCTCACCGGAAGTGCCGGAGACCTCCCTTCTACCGCTGTCAGCAACTCGGTCAACCTCGCAAAGAAGTCTGCATGGAACACGTCGCTCACCGTCATCACGAACGCACGATCCTTTCAATATAACTTCACTGGTGAGTACTCATTCGTTTATTGACCTTGCACGCGCATTGACCTTGTGGGTATCTCAGGTTTCCCCCGAATAGCAGTGTACGGCTCAACCCTGCCCCCAGCCTCTGGGGCATTGCTTGCCATGGCGAACTACACGCTTGACGGTAATTTCACGGTGGCGAGCGTGCCGAATGTCAAGAATGTGATAACGGACTACCCTCTGTTCGTGTCGGAGAGGCTTGACCCAACCGCTCAGCACACGCTTTACGTCAACATCACCGCTTCACCCGACGCGCCATATCTGCTGGACTACCTCCTCGCATACCAGGATGCCGCCCCCACCCCTATATCCTCCTCAAACAACTCATCTATAACGTCGACTGCCACGGGAACTCCATCAGCAACTTCGGGGACATCTTCGTCGTCTTCGCTGTCCTCCGCGCTCAAGCCATACGTGTGGCCGGTTATCGCTAGCCTTTCCGGTCTCATCGTGCTCCTCCTCATTACAGTGATCACCTTGGCCTCCGCTCTGTGCAAGAGAAGGCGCAGCCGGCTTCCCCCCTCCAAATCCCTGGGTGACGGTGAGTTACCCTTCTCTTCTTCTCGCGGACGTTCTGACGGGCCTTTCAAGGCGTCGTTTCACCGTTCACCAACCCTTTCCCGCCCCGCCCTGAGCCCAGCGACTTTGGCTCCACCACCAAAGCCTCTCTTCGCTCCGCCGCCGTTCCCCCTCCCTCTCGCCCCGCCGTCGTTGCCCCTCCATCTCGCTCCGCCGTCGTTCCCCCTCCCTCTCGCTCGATGTCCGAGCTTATCCAGCCCCTCAATACTCCAGGGACACCTTTCATGACCGCAAACGACCTGTTCCCCAACGATTCTCGCTACCCACCGCTTCTCCCAAGCCAGCCTTCGTCGTCATTGGCCATCGCAACTGCCCCGGCGCTCACATGGCAGGCGCCCATCGCAGAGCCCCCACGCGCCCCGACGCCCGTCCAGCTGCACAACCCTTACAGCCCCGTCGCGACCCCGGAGCCATCTGTCGTAGGGCACTCTGCCCCGGCAGCGACGTCAGCCTACTCTGCAGTAGCGATGTCCGAGTCGTCCGCGCGGGCGACCTCGAGCATTGGCTATAGCACCCCAACGGCGTCGGCCTTGGGCCCGAACGAGTATCCTAGGGAGAAGCAGGAGGTGCGACTCGAGCCGCCGACGCAGGGGATGTATGTGGCGAACGCTGTGCCTGATGCCGCCTCTCACACGTACGGGGCGGCTGAGGGGCATGGCGAGAGCCCACCTGCGTATCGGGGTTAGCGCACGAGAAGGCGTGGCGACTGCGGCTTCACCTCCGCACCGCTTCGAGAACGGATCTGAACGGTCATGAGTTATGACTGCCAAGCGTTGAGTATTGAGTGTTTACGTACCATCACTATTCACGATTCTCCTCCGTAAGGATACGCACATGGATTTCTAAGTACTCTGCAAGCGACTTCGAGTTCGGATGACTATTTATGTGATGTGTAGCCATACATCTCCGACTGATTCAGACCTACCTTGACTCGGTTGCAGCGCTAGTTTGCCAAATTGTATGTATGTATGTAGTACGTACCAAGGTATCAAACTGCCAGAGTGGAGATGGGCGATTGAAGGAGAAGGAGCTCAAAGGAGAACGTATCCACACTGTGCGGAATACGGCTTAACAGCAACCGCTAGTGACGGGAAATGTGCATCTTTGACTTCCCGACTCGCGGGGCGAGCCCGAATAAGTAACTCCGATTCAAAGAGAAGCCGTCTGAATACCAAAATGAAGCGGCGACTGAAATGATCAAGTTTTCGGCCATCTCCGACAGTGGTCGTTGACACAGATGTGCAAGACGCCATGCATCCACTGCGCTGAGCAATGGATTTACATTTCCAAAGGGTACGCTCATACAGCTATAGCCTCAGAACGCTCACCTATCTAATAGAATACGGCACAAAGAGCATCCCGTCACAGTTTCATACGCCAAGAGTTAACGAAGTTCGCGCCGTCATTGGAATCAAATCTTATAAACAAGATCTAAACGTTCGAAGCATATGAAGGCTTGGATGATGCTGCCCATAGGCTTGGACAATGTGGCCATGCAGCGTGCGCGGGTGTACGGCGTTTATCTCGACTTTCTCTATGATTCATCTGTTCTTGGAGCTATGTGGCGCGACTACCCGCTTACAGCCTGACTTGACTGCTGCCACTGCGGCCCGATGACAGCAAGTCCCCACCGCGCTGCGGAAGCTTCGTGTATTGCCCTATATTTCTTCCGGGAGGAACTCTGAACAGGTCGGTGTCCGCAGCTTTATATTGTCCACACCATATATATTACGCGGAGGTGGCCGCTTGCTCAACTGTTTCGGTCTTCTCGAACCCTCAATGCCCAGTAGTGTGAGCGTACTACCTCTCCATCATACCCCCATGGTCCACACCAGAAGTGATCCTTTGTCTCTTCGAGTGGTCGATGACTCCCTGCTCACCTTCATTGGGACTCCTGGAGACGCTCCCTCAACTAATATCAGCAGCTCGATCACCATAGCCGAACATTCCGCGTGGAACTATACCCTCAAAATTATTACGAACACAGAGTCATTCCACTACAACTTCACTGGTTAGTGATTATTCATGTTTGTGTTCTTCTCCCAAGAGTTCTAATCTATGTCATATTGAAGGGTTCTCTCGGGTGGCAGTATACGGCCCCGTCCTGTACTTCCATTCGGGGGCGTTATCTGCAATGGCAAATTACACACTCGATGGCAAATCTACGGCGTTGAACGTGCCAGTTTATGAACACATTATTACAGACTATCCATTATTCCTATCAGAAAGGCTTGACCCGACCATTGAACATTCGCTCAGCGTCGTCGTCGCTGCGTCGCCCGACTCTCCCTATCTGCTGGACTATATCCTTACGTACCAGGACACCTCCCCAACACCTACAACATCCCCAAGTTCAAGCAGTCCAGACAGCGGTCCGACTATTTCTACCATAGTGGCAGAAACACAGCAAATATCATCGCCCTCGCCACTTTTGTTGCTCAAGCCTTTTGTTCGGCCAGTAATTGGTACCCTATCTGGGCTCGTTGCCCTTCTACTCCTCGTAGTGATCGCTTTGGCGTACGCACTACACAAGAGAAAGCTTGCCCGTCTCAATCCCTCCACGGCGTTACACGATAGTAAGTCTCCTACACGTACCCATTTCATCGTGGCTCCTCATCACTTCACGAATTCAAATCTCGTGACGCCTTAGACTCAGATATGACAAACACGGGCCCACTCCGCCCTCACTCCCTCTTACCACCAGTCCTCTCCTCGATACCAGAAGCTATGGTCCCTCGAATTGACACAGTTGCTCCCTTCTCCGCCACTGAACATCAAATAGCCCATGAATCGCGCCAGCCATTAATGTCCCCAGGCCAGTTCTCGCTATCAAGCAGCAGGGCTGGCCGAATTCCTACGTGGCACGAACCAGTTGGGGAAGCCCCACCCACCATTCCACTAGGGGTATTACATACAGGAAGCGCTGAGCCCGAGCTTTCCGTGTCCGATGGCGGGACTCCGAAGCCATACGACGAGAGCCCGCCCGCATACCAAGGCTAGCCCTTCCAAGGGCTTGGCGACTACGGAGGTCAACTATACGGCGTTCACGCCGCCTCTAGAGCGGTCATTACCATGGAGCGCCCTGCTCTGTCCAACACTATCGCGACTCGCAGCACTTGGCAATGATATGGGCTGTATTACCTAGGGGAGAAGCGGCGTTCAGAGTTGGGTGGGCTATGTATATGGTTCCTGAAGCCTGAATGCCGTGTGTGACCATGAGCCTATCGGATCAGACTTACCTTGACGTAGGGCCGTGATGCCTGTGAGAAATGTACGCACCTTAATTTGAGCGTTTAATCTGATGTCCAACAGAATCAGGGACGAGAGATATAGAAACACTAAATTATATAGGTATGAGGTGAGAGTATGGGGTGAGTGAGGGGCACAGCAACAGCCCACCTGCGCATCGGGGCTAGCGCACGAGAGGGCGTCGCGGACTCGCGGTTGCGATTGCACCTCGACACCGGCTATGTTAAGTCACGGCTGCCAAGTGCCGAGTGTTCGCATGCTGCTCTGTATCCCAACGCTTTTTTGCAACTTCGATACGCAGTTATGTTCTTCACAGCTTCAATGGCTGAACGACTATTTATGAGATGTGTAGCCATATTTCTACCACTGCTGATCGAGACCTACTTTGACTCGGATGTAACGCTCAATTGAAATTGTAGTACACGCAGGGTGTGTTGGATGTCTAGAGTAAACATATCAGGGAAACGGGTATGGGGGCATCATCTCTGTACGTTTGACTTGATATCCTGGAACTGAACGACTCGCGGCATGAACCCAAGTCGCTCCAATTCTAAAAATAGAATCAGTGAGTCTCGTGACCGACATTCGGACTTTGAAGCGGAAACAGAAAACCGGGTATTTCCAAGCTCCTTGGGTGAACCCGTGGCGGGTAAGTACGGGTAGAAACCTGGGCGGATGCACTGTGAGTCTGTGACCGTGCGGGCAAGGGCCACAAGGGTACTCATCCGCGGACCCGCGTGTACCCGTACTACGGCGTGCATACTCAAGGCTCATCCCCTATCTGTATGACATCGCCAAGAATTCAACTGCCGGCGACATGACTCCCCATCCAACATCTGCCACATCCCAATGGCCCATCATGAGGACTGTCCCTGAGTGTACTGCCCATCCCCTCCCGGACGGCAGCGTTCCCTAGCGCAAGATCTGACGCTCGCCGAGGAGGTCTACAATCGATGCGACGTGCGTGAATGGTACGTCGCATCCACCTGCACACCTCAGGTCTTGCAATTAACACTGTCCGCATATCCGGCCTTACAGTGCGCGTCGCGACTCGCCTACTATCTCAACAGGCACCTGCACAGGGGTGATCACTAGTCGGAGTCATTTGTGCAGGGCCGCACGGTCCACGGGGCCACGCGGAAATGTTGCGCGTAAGCCTTAGGAGGTGTGCACTATGCATCGTTGCCGCCGAGGGTTCGTGGTTTAGTATCCCCATCATCGAGCTCGACATTGCCGCGCGCGTTACCAGACACCCCGAGATGACAGATTATCAAAAAGGCTTCTCGCGGCGGAGCTGCCTCTTTACGCCCCTTCCATTGCTCAAACTGGTACGTCCGTGTGTCTATCAGAACACAGTAGACAAGGCATACTGATATGACATGTGGTAACTAAAATTGTCAAGATCATCAAACTCTAGTAATATGAATAAAGGCATTGCTATCTTCACTTTGGGCTTGATCCTGAGCCGCAGGCTCTGGTAGGTACAACTGAGAGCGATAATGAACTTCCTTAAAGTACCCAGTACTTACGTTCATCAGGCTTTCACCCTTGATTCATTATCCCTTAGTGACTACAAGGAAGTGGGATGGCGATTTGTCCACAGATCCATCATGCTACGGATGATGCATGATGGCGTACCATCAGTACACTACAACTCGATGGTGAAACGGCTTCTCCATGCCACAGAAGTCTCGCGTGACGCCGTGCGCTGGCAGCCCAGTCAAGAACGCGGCGCGGGAAACTTTATCACCCATGCCGTATATATTTCGTTGGAGCGGTCCCTCTGTCCATTGTTGAAGTCATTTCAAGCCCCTTCCATCGTCCCCCGCCATGAGGTTCTATACTAGAGATGACCTTTCTGTAGTGGATGACTCTCACCTCGACTTCATCGGGCCCCCCGGAGAACCTCCTTCAGCTGATGTCAACGCCTCAGTGAGGATAGCTGAAGGCGGTGCCTGGAACAATACGCTTCAAGTCATCACAAACACGCAGTCCGTGCACTACAACTTCACCGGTTAGTGTTTACTTTCTTGCTATTCTACAAACTACGCTCATTTTGCTCGTTGAAGGGTTTTCTCGGGTAGCAGTGTACGGCGCCGTCCTACAAAACCGTTCTGGGTCGTTCTCTGCGGTGGGAAATTACACCCTCGATGGAAACTCTACCGCATTGTCCGTGCCCCAGTATGAATTCGTCGTCACATATCCCCTTTTCCAATCGGAAAGGCTCGACCCCACCGTTGAGCATACGCTCAGTATAGTGGTTGCTGCTTCTCCCGACTCCCCCTATTTATTAGACTATATCCTTACATACGGCGACAACTCCCCATCTCCTACGTCAACGTCAGGTTCAAGCAGCACAAGCACCAGCACGACAACCTTCACTGACGTCGTGGCAGTATCATCGTCTTCGCCGCGTTCGACGCTGAAGCCCTTCGTTCGGCCGGTAATCGGTGTCCTGGCCGGGCTCGTGATGCTTCTACTCTTCATTGTGATCATTTTGGCATACACACTGCGCAACCTCAAGAGAAAATGGGCCCGTCATCATCTCTCTACGTCCCAGTCCAATAGTGCGTCCACATCTCATCATAATTCCTCATTCAACATATTGACCCCCTGCTGCGTTAGATACCATGACAGACTCCTCATTCAACGGTTCTCCCATCGTTCATCCCCAAGTACCCTATTCGATACCGGAAGTTTCATCCTCACCAATGAGCGCTGTAGCCCCCTTCCCGACCACCGACCATCGAGTTGTCCACGATTTGCGCGCCCCGTTGCTTTCCACAGGCCAGTGCTTGCTGCCACCAAACAATACTGCGACTGGCAAGCAATACTGCGGGCCTAATACATACATGGGGGAGTTGTGACGGGCGGAGATGTGGAAAAATAAGTTAGTCCAAAGGTCGTCAAGAGGAATAGGGAGAGGAGGATACGAAGGGCACGGCGGAGGCGTAGCCTCCGCTCTCTTTTCTGTTGAGGTTGAGGCGGGCATAGACGAGTGGCGAAACGGCAGCAGGTCACGTCGACCTGGGACTGCGTAGACGGCGAGACGAACGACAGAGACGAGCGGTGTAGATGCGAGGAGAGAGAGAGAGAATAATTTTCCCTCGACAGGGCTGCGAGTTTAATATACATTGTCCGAACTCCGCGCGCCGTACTCTCGGCTGGGGTCGCCGTCTGAAACTGAGCAGTGTTCGTGAGCTATCGTAGAAGAGACCGTCCGAGAATTATTTACTGTCCGATTGTTCGACGCTGCGCAATTTGGCGACGGAAGAATAACTCGGCTCGCGACAGATTTGACCGACACGCCACCTATTGGCTTTTGCATGCCGTCCCCCTGTGTCCCTTCCCCCCCACTTCTCGGCCCTTGTCTCGTGACCCCCTCGCTTTCCTCATGCCGTAGCTGCCGTGTCGTTCATGCCTGCCATGGGGCTTGACCCTCAAGGGCAATAAACAAGGATCACAAAAAAGTACATACATGGCATGAGCCCGTTACGGAGGCGCCACACCCCCCAACGCCGGAGAGTGCATATTGGAAACGCAGGGTCTGAGCTTGCCGTCTGCGATAGTGCGACTCCGAAACCCTATGACGAGAGTCCGCCGGCATACCAAGAGTAGCTCACAAGAGGGCTTGGCGATTACGGAGGCCGTCCGTACGGCGTTTCCGCCGCCTCTAGAGTGGCCATTGTCATGGGGAGCCTAGAGACGTTCACATTCTATCGCGGGACTTGGCAATGATACGCACTGTATTTTCTTGGAGGGAAGCGGTGTTAAGAGCTGATTACTTGATGCTGTGTGATTGTGAGCTTATGAGACTTACCTCAAGCTTAAGGTACCGTCGCGGCGCTAGCGAGACTAGTATTTTCCTACCTATTTCAAACGCCGAGTCCGATGTCCGACCGACGAGAGTGAAAGAAGGGACGCTAGATTACAGTGGTATGACGAGGAATAACAAGACAGAGGCTCCAGATAATGGTATACATACTCGGACACGCGAGCGAGAGAGAACTGAATCGAAACAACGACAGGCAAGAATAAATCTACATCTTCGACTTGACTTCCTTGAACTGCGCGAGGCCGAGTGGCTGGTCTGTATCGAATGCCAACTGTCAGCAATGCGACCTTGTCAACAGATAAGAGCAGGCGGTACGACGCACAGGTGTTGTTGAACAAGTTGTCCTCCGGCGTCATCACGAAGTGGCTCTTGAGCGAGCTCGCGTCGACCATCTCGGGCACGACCTCGCGGATCGTGCGCGCGCCGAGCAGGCGCATGTTCATCTCGAACTCGTCGCGGAAGATCTGGATCGCCTTCTCGACGCCCTCCTGGCCGTACGCGCAGAACGCGTACAGGAACGGCCGCCCGACGCCGACCGCGGTCGCGCCGAGCGCGATCGCCTTGAGCACGTCGCTCGCGCGTCGCACACCGCCGTCAACGTAGATCTCGAACTTGGGGTCCGGGAAGTACCCGCGCAAGCGCAGGGCTGAGACGACCTCGACGAGGACCTCAATACCGGAACGCGCAGTGTCGAGCTGGCGGCCGCCGTGGTTGGAGAGGACGATGCCCTGCACGCCTGCCTCGTATGCGAGCACCGCATCCTCGGCGGAGCCGATACCCTTGAGGATGATGGGCACTAAGACACGAGATCAGTAGAGGGGATGCGGTTTGTAGAGGCCAACATACTCTTCGTGATGCTCTGGAACCATGGGATATCCTTCCACGAGAGGCTAGGGTCAATGAACGACTATCGCACTTGTCAGCGGCAATATCTAGCCAAAAGAGTGACTCAATTCCCACCGAGATCGCACGGGCGACACCCTGGTCCTTCTTCACATCCTTCTGGTCCTTCTGTACCTCCGCTCCCGCGTCGTCGTCGACGAACTTCATGCGCATGTCCTTCTCACGGCGCCCGAGCTGCGGCGCGTCAACCGTGATGAAGAGGCCCTTAACGCCGCGTGCCTCCGCGTGCTGCACGTACTTGCGCGTGATCTCGCGGTCGCGGTTCACGTACAGCTGGAGGAAGAAGACCTGTCCAGGCGCCGCGGCGTCGAGAATGTCGTCGAACGAGCACGACGCCAGCGTCGCGATCTAGAGTGGGCAGATGCACAGTCAGGTGAGTGCGGATAGGGAGGCGCGTAGAAGGCTGCCGGACGGACCATCTGGATCACGCCGTGGTTGGCAGCGGCGCGGGTCAGGGTCAGCTCGCCGTCGGGGTGGCCGAGCTTGCCAAGAGCAGTTGCGGACTGGAAGGTGGTTAGAGGACGTAAAGGATGCCCGTATAGTCAATGGTACGTACAATGTACACAGGGAGGGTCGACTTCTGACCGAGAATGGTCGTGGACCAGTCAACTGAGGAGACATCGCGAAGGATACGCGGGCGCCACCAGACTCTACACGTGCCAAACACTCTCAGGACATTGTCCTGCCGACTGAATGCAGACGGATAGCACGCACCTCTGGTACGCCATGCGGTTCTCACGAATAGTGATTTCATCGTCGGACGCCGAGGAATAGTACGCCTGGGTGACGGGTGAGGGGGCAATAATTAAGGCTATGAAAGGAAAAATGTACCCAGGCTTTAGCGGGAAGCACCAACTTCGCGACGTTCTCGAAGTCGTGCAAGTTGATGACATTGTCGAGGGGCGGACGCGCCTCCATCATTGCCAGGCGGTGCTTTTCCTCCGCGGAGACCTCCTTGACGACCTTGGCGACTGTGCTGGCATCGATGGCACCGAGGCTAATGGAACAAGCTTGAGGATTGTACAGTAGGAAGACGTGGAACGGAACGTACTGTTTCTCCACGGGCAGGTTGGTGGTAATAGCATCCGGTGGATGGATGGGGTCATAGGCCTCGCTGTGACATCGGTCGGTGAACAGAATGTCCCCACGGATTTGGCGGGCACTTACGTAGCGTCCTTTCCCGCATACTTCAGAATGATTTTGCTGCCACCCGGGTGCTCTGCGGATGACGTTCAGAACTCGTGACACGCCACACGGCCGGCAGAAGGCCTCACCGTCCAAGAAGTCCGTAACGTCGTATACTTTCCCTGATGTAAGGTGTCCGTCAGCAGTGCTGAAAATAGATCTGAAGGCGAGGTGCGCACCGTGAACAATGATCCAGCAGCTCTCCCTGCTTGCGTGAGCAGCCACCTCCGGGCCAGTGAGAACGCGGATGTCCGACATGATGGTGCAGCGCGGTTTTGGAGAGGTGAGGGCGCAGTAAAGTGGCTGGCCTCAGAGGAAAGGAATGCGGGGAAATTGGACGGTGTGGGGAGAGGTTTTCATACCCCTTGGGCGGGATGGCGGACTCCGCACGCGTACAGGGACTTACCCCACAGCGGAGGGCCGCCACCTGCCCACGCGAGGATTTGATACCCACGGCATTCCATTCGTCGGCCGAGGAGAGGGGGAAGACCGCCCATAGAGGGGGGCGGGCGCGAAAGTCGTTGTGGGCACCAGCGGAAACCGTACATGTTCAGCGGGGATTAGGCGGACGTCCGCACGGCGGGGGACGACAGGTGGAGGGCCGCGACGGCTTGCGAGATCCACCTGGAAGAAGCATCACGGTCAGTATGCCGGCATCTTGCTCGGTAGTATGTGAGAATTATGTTGAAGGTTAAATGGGCTCGTAAATGTGCGAATATCGTGCAGGTACCATCTGACCGGGAGATGCGCGGAGTTGTACGTTCGACGCGCGGGTTCATTATGCCTGCAAGTCATGCTGTGCGACACTGTGTGCAGTTCTTTGCAGCCATTTGTTCGGCAAACCCGAGATTCTGACCTCGTGCATATACATGAGGCCGCCTCTAATCACTCGAGACTGCCAAGCGGCTAAGTGTGGCAGTTTCTCGGTCGTCACAAAGGCCCGGAAGCGAAGGACTCCGCATTTGATTGACACTCGAAAATTTCAGCTCTTGTGTGTATTTGATCATACCTTACTGAGTTTACACTGTACGCTTTGGGGCGACAGCGGACAGAGCCCGACGATTGGCTGCTCGAAGAACAACATACAACGTCCTAGACACATTGAGAGCGACGTAAGGTGAGTGAGTCTGTCCAAGGAGTAGATGGAATACGCATAAAATGCTTCTTACTGGCGGAGGTAGAGAATATATGGTGGGAGTTGCGCGAGGCCGAAGTCGAATGACTCGGAGGAAAGGTCGAGTTGTATGGGCGTCTATGGGGCCACAACGTTGCTCGCCTAAAACGGTGCACGCACCAAACAAATACTCCCACGTGGCCCGAGTGCGCTCACGTGTCAAGCCCCCCCGAGATGTCTGCGACAGGCGGCGCGGCGGTCGCCCGCTCTTCCAGCTCCTCATGATGATGACTTCCGTCTGGCCAACCTCGCCATCATGGCTTCAATCATTCCGTTGCAGATATATGGCGTCATTCTCCGCCATAATCTATAGCAGGTGGTAAATGACATCGACAACTGCCCAGCGTTGGTCTTCTAAGAAGAATACGAGGTGGCGCGCTTGTATAGTATACAAAATCTCCGAGGCTCATTGGCTTCACGCAGCGCTTGGACGGCCAAAATATCCTGCTCGGGCGGGGATGATCAGAGTTGCGAAGGTTTACGCCGCTGGAAGTCGGAGAAGAGTAACTGCGACCAGCTGCTAGCGGAAGCCGCCACTCGCTTTTGAGGTTCGTTATCTCCTCTATTCAGAAGCTTCGAGCTGATGGTGAGATAGACAGCGTGCATCCTGTCACTGTGCTCTGCGCGCGAATAGCCCAGACCGAACTAGCTGCTGCCTGTTACTACACACACCTAGATCCGGTGGCCACCTCGGGCGTTCGTCCCGTTCATGGCACGGCCGGCCTGCCACTACGCCGTTATTTGCACACCAGCGCAACCCACCATCGGACGACGTTTATTTATAACCTGCGTAAGCGTTTGGAGATTTGAAAGCACTCTCACGTCCAGCCCCGTCCAGTTCCAAAGCGCCACCCTGTTGACGGGGCGACCGAGTCGTTGGTTGCTTCCTGAGGCACGCGCTATCTCATCGCTGTGTGAGTCCACATATCTTATCTGATAATCTAGTCGACAAGCCCTCACAGACTGCCCAGTCCGCAGCCCAGTTGACGTGTGCACGACAATCTTCGCATATCCTCCGTCTGTCATCGGGATTTCCTAGCGGTGAGGTGCGTGTGTCCGTTTCCGTGTCCCGATACCAATGCACCAATCGCCGCGTTTCATAACGTTTGTTCTGTCCTGACGTTGCGCCGCAGGTCTGATGCTCCTTGGGGCCTTCGATCTCCTCAACCAATCCTGCTGTGCGAACTCCTCCACGCTTTAGAGAATACTGCGCAAAATTCCCCTCCTTGCGAACGGTGCCAGAACTTGCTCGATGGACCCCACCCGACGTACCCGCCCATGCGAAGCGACAACCGCCGGCGTTCTACGACTCCGCTCAACAAGGGAATCACCGAGAGGGTCCTGAATCCCACGCAGGGTAGTTTAGCGGAATCAATACCCTGGCTACCATTCACACCTTCCGCAGTTAAACAAGTCTTAGCACCCCAAGCCCTTCTAGTCACTTCTCGACAAGGCATCTCAGGAGTATCGATCCTTCTCAACACAATGACTGTCGGGATGGCTTGGCGCGCCGTATCATGCGTATCCGCACTAACGCCGAGTGCGCACGGTAAGTGGCTGTGAAGAGACAGTCAAGTACCAGCGCTGGATAAATTTGGTAGGTCTACAGGGTGCTCCAATAACCTTTGTCTTACGATGTTAATGCCAAGGCTATCCCGTTGTAGTGAATCAGATCCCTAGCCGTTCATCCCCACCGATTTACGGCGGAGCGCGCCACGACGTGCCAAGCATACTCGATCGGTTCATTGGAAGCCCGCATCGGTGAGAAGCCTTTTCGTGCGGGCTTACTGTGCGCATCAGCGCAGACACAACTCTATCGCCGCACAGTCCCGTCCCGTGGAATTACACTGTCTCCCGCTCCTCCCAAACGCGTCTCCTGAGCCCCACCCGGCTCCTCACTTTTCCGAAACAGGCGCTCCTACCTTCCCCGCCGTGTTCAGAGCCCGTAGCCGAGCCCGCAGTGCGCCTTCCCACCATGTGGGACCATCAGGAGTAGTTCGGCCCCCTGGTTATCGGACTCAGGAAAACGTACTCGCGTCTGCCGTGGTTTCTGCACATTTAAGAACCGCGGTGAATGCAAAGCACTCTCCATCACCTCACCACCTCCCTCTCCTCCTCACCGGCCCCGCGCCCCACTTGTTCTTCTCGGCTCGGCTGTACAAAGCCCCCCACTAGCTCACCACGGCCATTCTATCTCGCCTCTCCCGCCTCCTCGCAAAAATGCCGGGCCTCGAACTCTTCAGCTCCATCAACTCGGCCGTCTCCCCCGCCGACTCGCCGTCGACGCACACCCCCGTCAGGGAGGAGGCCCCTGAGCTCCCGACGGCGTCGGCCACCGTCACCGCTGCCACCTCGACCACTGAGGTGTCCGTCCCGCACGGCCTCTCCGGCCCCGCGCCCTACTACAACGCTCGCCTCGACCCCAAGAACTTCCTCGAGGGCCCGCTCTCCTGGAACCCCGCCACCCGCCTCCGGCAGATGCTCGCCCGCCCGGGCATCGTGGTAAGGCATCTTCCCGTTTCGATCCCGATTCGTGTGCCTGACCCCCCTGCTCTCTCCCGCAGATCGCGCCTGGCATCTGCGACGGCATTAGCGCGCGGTGCGCCCTCGAGGCCGGCTTCGACTGCCTGTACCAGAGGTAAGCCCCTTGCCCGGTCAACCACCGGCGGCGCACAACCGTGTTGACGCTTGTATGCACACAGTGGTGCCGCGACTACGGCATCGCGCCTTGGCATGCCCGACTTGGCGATCGCCACCCTGAACGACTTCGTCCAGGTACGCATTCGGCAGCTTCTTCCCAGCGCTGCGGACCCAGTCTCACGGCGCCTCCCTCCGCCCCTCCTTCCCACAGAGCGCCCAGATGGTGTGCAGCCTCGACCCGACCGTCCCGGTCATCGCGGACGCGGACACCGGCTTCGGCGGGCCCGCAATGGTCGCGCGCACGGTAACGCAGTACGCGCGCGCGGGCGTCGCGGCGCTGCACATCGAGGACCAGGTGCAGACGAAGCGCTGCGGACACCTCCTCGGGAAGCAAGTCGTCTCGCGCGAGGAGTTCGTGACGCGCATCCGCGCGGCGGTGCTCGCGCGCGACGCGATCCCGGGCGGCTCGGACTTTGTGATCATTGGGCGCACGGACAGCGCGCAGGTGCTAGGCATGGACGAGGCCGTCGCGCGCCTCAAGCTCGCCGCGGACGCGGGCGCGGACGTGTGCTTCATCGAGGGCGTGAAGAACGCGGACCTCCTCAAGAGCACCGTCGCCGCGCTCGCGCCCAAGCCCGTGCTCGTGAACGTCATCTCCGGCGGCCTCACGCCCTCCTTCACGTGCAAAGAGGCCGAGCAGATGGGCGCGAAGATCATCAGTACGTACCCGCTAGCACGACTCAACTCTGTCGGACAGCACGCTGACTTGTGGCTTGCGATCGCAGTCTTTTCGCTCGTCAGCTGCGTCGCGGCGGTGCACGGGATCCGCGCCGCGATGGCGTCGCTCAAGAAGACTGGCACGGACTTCTCGAGCGCGAAGGGCATGGACCCCAAGGCGTTCTTCCAGGTCATGGGCCTCGACAACGTCGTCGAGCTCGACGCGAAGGCGGGCGGCAAGGCATTCGAGCTCGTCTAAAACGACCCCTCGAGTGGTCCTCGTAACATATACCTCTTTCCTCCTCGCTTTCCCTGTTGTTGTGGCATACTGTGGTTGAGCATAGACGGCCGTCGAGCTCGTGCATTTTCCCGCCTCCCTGGTTCCCCGCCCATC
The DNA here is from genome assembly GCA_900155495.1 of Porogramme epimiltina. Lineage (NCBI taxonomy): Eukaryota > Fungi > Basidiomycota > Agaricomycetes > Polyporales > Polyporaceae > Porogramme > Porogramme epimiltina. Next base: position 29,707 of record FTLJ01000199.1, read on the forward strand.
CACTGTCATCCTAGCTCTATTTATCCCATAGCACACTCTGTTCCTCATCCATCCTCAGGTCTCCGTCCCCACACATGTTCCTCCTCCCTCGCCATCCTGTAATACTGTAGAGACCCATCACACCATGCGCTTATGTGTCAATAGAAAGGAAATTGCGCAACCGCAGGGAGCTTTCCCAGCATCACCCTGGCTTGAGCACGAGTATGGCGCCATTGGCCAAACAAAGGTGCGAAGTACGATACTGTCCCTACTTGCATTTCAGGCTGTACAACCCTTATCGTAAGTGTTTGGCATCGGCCGCTAGGGACATCAGGCTCGTTCCTTTCCCGCTTCCGATCCCGAGCGCTACGGAGGTGGTGGCGGAGGCGGCGGCGGTTGAGCGGCGGTGTCGATCTTCGTTCCGTCAACTTCTCAGATCCCCGCCCTGCATGGACTCAATGATGCTCCATTGTCGGCCTGAGTCCCGTAGAGCCTCGCTCAAGTCCGAATTACGTTCATAATGATTAATGATTATCCAGGCTATTGAATACAAACCATAGATCAATAGGGTTGGGGTTAACACCCCCCCTGGAGAATAAACGCCCACGTATTCAGAGGCTGGCGTCTCCGATTCTCCGGTTGAGTTTCACCAACCAACGAGCGTTGAACCCTCCTTCAACACACTTGCTTAATACTTCTTTTCGCGGTTCTATTTTGGGCGCCATTCATCTGTGGATAATAGAACGCTTCAGTCTTACTGAACTCCATTCTCTTCAACTCCTCCGACACGCTACGTGGCACGTCATAGCGACTCGGACTTGTCATCGCCAGCGTTTTTGTTACGTACCCGCACGCAGAGTACAATACTGTGTTCGACGTCTGAGTACCGCGCGGCTGTCTTGTGTGTTGCTTCTCCTTCCTCTCACCGGTCCATTCATGGCTGACCAACTAACACTCACACACAGAACGCTCCTCACTGCTCGAGGCTCGATTTTCGGGTGTTCAGTAAAACTACTCGGTACAACTCAGCGTTTCCGCAGGATCTTCGTAAGGGAGTGCATGCAGGAGAAAAAATAATCCATATGCCAGAAAAGAGAGCCATCGTCGACTATGACACCCTTCTCGAAGCTTTCCTCCCGGTCCCTTCTGGCAAGGTCGAGCCCTCCGCCGAAGCTTACTCGGCGGCGCTCGATTTCAACTTACTCCCGACGAAAGGGCGAGAGTCTTACGTATGCTCCTCGCTGGTAGGTATCCGTTTGCAAGCTCCCCGAGCTGTTCACTAAACAATGTGCGTCTAGATTGCCGTCTTGAATGGCACACCGTGGCTAACAGGAGGCTGCACAGCTGCCGCTACACGAGCGAGTACAATAGGAGACAATAGAGAAAGACTCGATTTAGGAATGTATCTTTGCGGAAGCAAGCCCAAGGAAAACGCTATTACCGACTGGTCGAACGTCGAGCTTTCCCTCGAGTGCTTCATGAAACACGATCAGGTCGACCCCTTCGAAGACACAGACCCAGACCCAGAACTAGAGTACGACCTTGCCCGCCATAGAGCAAAGAACCTCAACCAGATGGTATCCCATTCCGTGCTCGTCTTCAACCAGCAACATCGTACGCGCCACTTCACGCTCGTCTTCCTCCGTGCTCGCGCTCGAATCATCCTGTGGGATCGCTCTGGGCTCTTGATCACCCCGGCGTTCGACTACCGGAAGAACCCCAGCTTTATTGCCAAGTTCCTTTGGCGCTTTTGCAATGCCTCTCCGGAGAGCCGCGGCCATGACACCTCCGCTGTACGCTTGCGCGACACCGACGCCGATTACGCCCACATGGAAGCGATTGCGAAGAAGGACGTACCGATGGAGGACGAACATGCCCACTCGATGTTCGAAGCGTCGCTTGCAGGGATGGCGAGGTGGAAGGTGGAAGTGGACGATCGCGAGTTCCTCATCGGCTCGGCACATTTTGCTGGGTCGGATGTCGTCGGCAGAGGGACACGAGGTTACGTCGCGGTCGAGTCTCTGGCCTCGATTACAAAGATGCAGAAGATAGAGAAAGACACGGACAAGAGTGAAGAGAGCGGATCCTCCGTCTATCGTTCCCCATTTGTCTACCTTAAAGACTGCTGGCGCGCTCCGGACACCGGTATTGGGCGTGAAGGGGACATCCTGGAGTCTCTCAACAAGGCGAAAGTGCAGTATATCCCAACCCTTCTGTGCCACGGTGACATCGAGGGGCAGGAGACGGTTACACAGAAACATGCGCCCCGCGGTTCATTCAAGATCTGCCAGCACTATCGGATGGTGACCAAAGAGGTTGGCATGCCTTTGAAGACGTTTGAAACGGGTTATCATCTCGTTGGGTACACCCTGCAGTGCATTGTCGGTGAGTCATTGAACTAATGCCGATACCTCTGTCCTCTCATCACCGGAACTCCTAGCCCACCGCGATGCTTACGACGCGGGGTATATCCATCGGGATATCAGCAACGGAAACATCTTTCTCTACCCTTTCGAAACCGCCGTTAGAGCCAACGGCACTCGGCAACTGATGTATAAAGCAATACTTGCTGACTGGGAAATGGCAGACCGGGTTGGCCCTCAATATGATTCCCTCCGGCAGATGGAACGTATCGTACGTGTTTCGCAAGAAGATCCTATCAACTATACCTTAATCTAATTCACGGTATGGGTGCAGGGGACGTGGCCGTTCATGTCTGTGCATGCTCTCACCTCGCGCTGGAACATCACCCTCCTCAAGGACGAGATGGAGTCTTTCTTTCACTTGCTGGTTTATATGTCGGTGCGGTTCCTTCCCAGCAACGTTCGGGACGTTCCCCGGTTCATTCACGACTACTTCGACGCGTACTCCGACCGCGGGGATTGGCGCGCATGCGGCGACAGGAAATCGACCTCCATGATAGGGGGGATGATTTTGGTCGACTGCGGCCTTCCGCTCCAGTTCTTTTGGGACCAGGCTTCGGCGGACGCCATGATGGCCGCTGTGGCCGCGGCAGCGGACCCTCGTAGGACCAGTGCGGCATCGCAATCCGCCACATCCCCTCCCACGACGATCATACGGCACCCCATCAACGCGATCCTAGAGACGCTGTTATATTCGATCCACGCCCGCTACCGCCTTCGTAACGAAGATCATAGTCTCATTTTGATGAGGGAGTATGGTCTGTCGTGGGGAGAGGGGATGACTCCGGAGGAGCGTGCGAGGCTCGAGGACGACGCGGCTCTTATCCAAGATTACTCACGCGTCTTTGGGACGTTCGTCAGAGCAATGAGGGATGTAGAATCAGCTTCTCCACTCCGGTGGCCCGGGAACGACAAAGTCGAGGATCGGTACTCAAGATGTCTCTCCTCTAGTGAAGAAAGCACTGGCCTCACAGAGACGGTATCACTAGATATTGGCAGTCCTGGGGAGCTCGTGAGACTGTCTCATAACACACGCTCCTCGCCCGACTGTGACAGGAGTGACCAGCAGCAATTGTCGAAGCGCCCCCATATCGACACTAACGCACCTGGGAGTGAAGCCTCTCGTGAATAGGTAGCCCGAAGGAGAGGCTTGCGAACGTTCTAGTCAGTTGTCGTATTGTATCTCACCATAATGTCGGATCTCTCATGCTCTGTAACAGTGGCATAACATCAATCTTTAACTTGGTGTCCTGCACGATGGAACACTCTGTTTTAGCGCGTGCCCACCATCAGCCTTCTTTCTGCTGATTGCCTTTGAGAGATTGCGAGGGGACGGTACTTAGTAAAAGCGCCACATGCAACATGTAGATACAATGATACCTGTAGACCTTCCATGCTCTATGAGTTCAAGAACCTCAGAAAACCATGATGCTCGAGAACGGCGAGGAGTGCACCATTTTACGCGAGAAGAAACAATTCAATAAGGATATACCGTACGAGCGACACCTACTGCCGCGCAGTCGGCTGTGAGAGGGGTCTACTACATCTATGAAAGCAGGAGAGCGTAGGGATGATAATGATGATGGGAGAGCGTAACAAGCATGGGAATCCAAGAGCATGCGGGGCCGCGCGACGCAGCCCCTCGTCTATACCAAGCACGAGCTGAGTGTCCAGTGGTCGTCAAAAGTCGTAACGCGCGTCACGGTCATGCCATCAAGCCCCCGCGCTGCACGAGGTCGTCCACGACCCTCTCCGTCTCCTTCTCCACGTCCCGCACCGCGCCCGGGCCCACCGTCCGCACGGAGCCCTTGCGCGGGCGCCGGGGCACGATGTCCCGTCCGCGCGAGGGCGAGAGGTCGCGGTGGTCCGCGCCCGACGCCATGTACGCGCTGGGCTGCTCCGCCGCGCCGTCGCCGTTCGGCCGCCACTCGGGGCGGCTCGTCGTGGTGGACGACCGGGAGCGCGCGTACCGGCGGAACTCGTCCTGGGGCGGCTCGTACTCGTCCGCGTCGTCTTCGTCATGGTACTCGGACGGCAGCATGACGGCACGGTCTATGGCCACTGGGAGGCCGCGGTGTCGGCCACGGAGCATGACGGCGCAGATGATGAGCTTGGATAGTGGACGTAGCGCTCCGGAGAAGGAGTAGTTTGCCTGGCAACGGTGATAAGCAACTGGCCCTCCATAACGCGATGGAGTGCTCACAGTGGGTAGACCTAGACTCAGTCCAACCGTACCATACGCTGAGACAAGCTCGAACACTAATCGTTTTCGTTAGGAGACGTGTTATGTGAACAACAGACGACGTACGGATGGCGAAAATGTTGAACCAAGAGGCGTTCGTTTCGTTGTCAAGGCCGTCCCTCTGTATAGGGTATGAGCAACTGAGCTCCGATTGGGGGAGAAGTAGGCATACCTCGATGATACAAACAAGGAAAAGGGCGAGACCAAGCCACCACATATCTTGACGGACGGAGAGCCGGTTAGCCGGACATTCAGCGAATGGCAAAGACGGATACGCACCGAACGAAAGCTGTTTCCGAGCGTGCATCGCAAGGTACCGCCCCCATACAGCGGCGCGGTTACCCGTGGGGTTGAAAGTGTCGTCCACCGACTCTTCGTCCTCGTCCGTGAAGACGCCCAACGATTTTTCCTCGTACACGTTCGTAGAACGCACACTAGAAATGTATAAGACCACGGTGAAGACCAGGGCAACGCGGATCTCACCTCATCGCGATTGGGTCTACGGAGCTGAGTCAGCACAAAGGTCCCGGAATGGAAGGAGGGACAGACACTTACACACACTGACATACATCATGAGCACATACAAGACCCTGCCGCAACGAGAACGTCAGCATCGCTACGAAATAAGACTAACGCGCACGCACTTTACGGCCGGGGCTAGTGTCGACAGAGAGATGGTGCCGAAGCCGGCTGCGCGGACAGCCGTGGCCTGGAGGAGGCCGATGATGAAGCGCACTCCGACGGGTATCGAGTTCATCGCCGGATTGCCAATATCCAACACTAGGAAAAAGAACCAATCCGTTGCGCTATCGGCGGAACATCAGCGGTGGCCCGCACAAGACAGATCGAGACAGCTCACTTGAGGGCAAAGAGCACTGTCACCAGGAACCATGTTTGGTGTGAGGGGAACAGGTAGACGAAGCACCGGCGAGGGTGGTCCAGAAGGAACTCGAGGGTTTCCGCTATACGAGATCGTCTAGGTACGATCTTGGACAAGACCCATCTGTGGTCGAGTTTAAGCAAACGCCACGTGACTGGGGGGCAGGATCACCACTCACATTTGAAAACGTAATCTGCCGCCCACGGAATGGTTAATCCATGAGAAGGGAATGGCGGCGGGGGCAGTCGGTACTCACAAGATAGGCTGTAGAGAGAGAAGGTTCAGCAACGAACTCCAGGTATGAGCGGTGCGACGTACAAATGCAGTATTACCAGCTAATATAAGTATGATCATGAACACAATCATAGGGTACGCTTGTTGGAACGGGACCATGGAGGTGTCGACGAGAGACATCCCGGTGTTCGTGTACGACGAGACGACCTGGAACCCAGAGAACCTAAGCAGACCCAGGCCGTGAGCACACCGCCCAGCAGAGCCAGCAAGTCCAACATACCACGTGGGCGCAACGGGCCTGTGCAGCGCAGGGGGCACAAAGTCTTCTTTCCAGCGGCCGATCGACATGTACGGCGCGATGACGGTGAACGCGATCAGCTGGAGCCCGATATGGTACTATCCTCCCCGTATCAGCCCACGCACGCACACACACTCGACTCAACACAAGTCGACCGCACTCACCGAGGCGACGATCCACAGCAGCGCCGTAAGCGCACGGTACTCCACCCCCCCAAGCTCCTCCAGCTGCTCGCGCGTAAGCGCGCGAAACACCGAGTTCCGTCCCACGACCGCCTCGAACGAGATATACTGCACCGCCCTTGCGCCCACCGCCGCCGCCCCGCCCGGGCCCCCGCGGCCGGACGCGATCGTCTGCGTGCGCGGGATCGTGACGGTGCGCGTCAACTTGCGCTCGAGCTTCGGGAACGCGCGCCCAAAGAGGCGCGAGAGCAGCTCGTGCGGCATCGGGAACCCGCCGAAGCCCTTGTGCATCGTGCGCACCGACGGCGCGCGCGCCTGCGTCGCCGACGTCAGGATCGTGCCCGTCCGCGGCATCGACGGGCCCCGCGCGAGCGTCGGTCGGGAGAGCGTCGGGCGCGACATGGACACGCGCGAGACTGTCGGGCGGGACATCGTGTGCCGCATCGCCGGGCGCGAGGTCGAGCCTGGGCCGCGGCGGCGCGTGAGCGGAGCTCCGAAAAAAGTAGCCTCGGCAGTCGGGGGGGCACTTACGACGTCTGCGGTTCACCTGGTATATCTCGTCTTCCTCGTCGTCGTCGCCGTGGAGCACCGCGCTCAGCCTGCGCTCCGCGGCGATGGGCTGCGGCGTCGCCGCAAACTCGACCGTCTGCGTGCGCGCCATCTGCGGGCCCCGCGGTCTGTTGATGGTCTGCGAGCGGAGTATGGGCGCGGCACCTGCTGACCGAACAACCGTCAGGACGCGCACGCGCGCGCGGACGATCATTAAAACGAATCGCGGATGGGCACGCACCAGAAGCAGGAGCGGTCGCGGAAGCGTACGGCGCCTCCGTGGGCGGGAGGCCCGGCTCCGGTCTACGAGCGCCGCTTCTCAGTTTTAATGTCGGGGAATCTGGGATTTATAAAAGACCACGCACGCATCCTCGTCCGAGGTCTGTACACGCTCCCGCTTGTGTTCGCCCTCGAACCCCTCCGTGTTCGCCTCCGAGCTCGAGTCCCCGCTGCTGCTGCTACTGGTCGCGGCCACGGCCGTGGGGGACGACCCGTCGGAGCCCTTGGGCTCCGGGCGGCCCTCGCTGATCCACCCGCTCGGGTCGACGAGCTGGGGCGCGGCCTCGACCCGCCGGATCATGTCCGTCCGGAGCTGGCTGCGCCCGCGCCCGCGCGCGCCCTTGGCCTCCAGCACCTCGTCCTCGCCGAGCGAGCGCATCCGCGTCGCCCACGGCGACGTGAGCAGCGTCCACGAGCGCTTCCACCACGGCTCGGGGCGCACGTCCGCCTGCGCTTGCGTTGCGCGTGCGCGCCGCGCGAGCTCCGATTCTACGATCCGCTGGAAGTTGCGCGCGAAGAAGGACCTGCGCACGCGACGGTAAGGTAAGGTAAGGTAAGGTAGGTCAGCACACGCCGCCCTCGCAACACAGCTGCGCATCCCGCCACTGGCCAGACCAGAACGCCCTACGCGCGCTCGTTCGAAGGCACTCGCCATGCGAGCTTCGAATGGGCCCGCCGCGCTCGGATCTCCGCCCCGCGACCCGGTCCGGGCGACGCCGCGGCGCACGTTCGCCGCCTATTTCCAGACCGCCGCACCGGAGGCTGGTCCAGCGCGGCGACAAGAGGGACGGAACGGCGACCGGAATTTGTTGCGCGGTGCGCGGAAAAATTGGGGACAGATACGCGCGCGGGCGTGGGCGCAAGAGGGGGGATGGGGGCGTGCACTCACCTGCGGATGTACACCATCGTCCACGACACGACCACCTGCGGCGGTACGGTCAGCCCGGAGCAATGATGGAAGGACAAAGACAAAGACAAAGGGCGGGAGGGGGCTTACGGGGCTGCCGAGGCACATCTGGAGGAAGAGCAGGGCCTGCTGGACGGGCGTGAGGCCGCTCAGGTCGACGGTGGCCAGGCCGCAGACGGTCATCGCGGAGACCGAGTTGAAGAGGCAGTCGATGTAGTCGACGGGGAACTCGCCATTTGCGGCGTATAGCAAGCCGGAGAAGAGGAGGGGCGAGAACGTGCTGGGGGGCGGCGGAATAGAGCGTCAGCGTACGGTGCGTGCGTCACGGCTGCGGTGGGGGGCGCGAAGGGGCTTTGTCTAGGCTTGGGGGGCTGGTGGTCACGTCTTCCACACATCTGGGTGGCCCAAAGGCCACCCCGCAAGGTTCGGCGCACGACGAACACGGTCTCGTGCAGGACCCTGCCGGGCGATTCGACCACCGCGACCGCGCGCTGCACGAGGGCGCCTCTCTCCCCTCCTGCGCCGTCACCCCACCACCCACACCCGCCCGCCCCTCCAACGGCCATAATCCCTCAAGCCAACTTCGGTGATCGCGGGGCCCAACGCCGCCGCCGTCGTCGAAATAGACGTAGGGCACTCACAAGAATAGCAGATGCGTGCGATAGAAGTTGAGGTGGCTGACGGAGTAGGACGCGAAGCGGCGGAGCTGGTTTCCGAAAAACGCAGGGGGCGGCATTATTTCTTTGCGGACGCGTTGAGGATGGTGCAGCGATGGCGTTGCGATAGACGGCGTGGGTTAACTCGACGAGGCCAGCATTGGGGTTAAAATAGCGATGGGCTGAAAGAGAAGCAGGAGCACAAGTGGTCGGCGGCGAGGGCGCGGTCAAGTCTCAAGTGCAAGACGCCGGCCACACCACAGATTCTACCCAAACTTCCCGGCCCTCCAATGCCGTCATCGGCGCCTATTTGTCATGCGGCCTTGGGCCACTCGAATTCATGCGCCATCACCCAGGGCCTCTTGCCTGTTTGTCGAGGCCTTGGTCTTCGCACGACGCCGACGGCAAACAAAGTTGATGCAAGCCTTATTTGCGCCCAAGCATTCTTGGCTAATTCTCGCTACCAGACTCTCCCCATTCACAGGGGACTCGCAGCAAGTGAAGTTGTGTGGACGGGCCATTTCTGAGGCGATAGCATTGCGACACGTACGGGGGGGGGGGGGGGGTGANNGGGGGGTATAGGAGGGCAAACGGGGTATAGTGTGCATGGGAAAACCGGGGCTGTCACCGTTCTGCAGGAAGGGGCTGAAAACGCGTGTAGTACTGCTTCGTCTGCGACTCCACCATTTCCGGCGTGGACTCTGGCAAGTCTTCGATGAAACGGCCTGCAGAAAACCCGCGTATGAGCGTGTGCGCGCCGCGGGCCCGCCCGCGCGGGGCTCACAAGACGCACCAGGTGATCCCGCAAATAGAGCTAGTGCCGGCACGACCGTGTTCGGTGGGACGACGGTGTTATCAGCGATCTTGGCACAATCCTTGATGATCGTGAACTTCCCCTGCCATACAGTCCGCGCAGTGAGCATCCATATGTATTATGCGCGGAGCAGGGAGCACAAGGTGGGAGACGGAGCTGTCGACGGAGCGTTTCGGGACGGCGAGGGTCTACAGGTTACCCGACGGGTTCGCCGTCGCCCTAGGGCGCGTCCCGAGGCGAGGGCTGGAGGATGCGAACCCGGGCCACGCGAATGCGCGTAGGCTGCGCCACGGCTGCGATGCAGTACAAGAAGCCAGGGGCACGCGCCGAGGCCCTGGGCCTGCCCTGAGAAACTAGCCTGTTCTCCACGCCGATCCTCCAGTGTCAGCTCCGGGTGGCAACAAGCAAAAAACGTGGACGCAAAGAGACGTTGCGCAGCCGGGCCAGGCGCGGCGCGCCCCACTCAAGGCCTCCCCCTGCCGTCTGTCGTTTGTCGCTGGAATGGGTGGCATGTGCAGGGCGCACGCGCGCCGCGCAATTAATTTCGCCTCCCCGCTCCGTGAGAGCGTGCGCTGTCATTTAACGCGCATTCCTTGTTCAGTGGGGCGCGCATGCTCGACGAGCTCATGCGCGCGCGTCGCGGACTGTACAGCGGCAGAACCGAGGCCGTGGCCAGCTGCGACGGCGTCCAGGGGCACGGGGTGCGCAGCGTAAGAGGGCGCAGTCAGAGCTTTTGAAACAACAGCGAGATGGTGTGTGGCAGGCGAGGTGTCGTCGCAGAGACTGCCTCCAGAACGGTCCCTGGGACGGACTCGGGTCGTCCAGACGCTCCCGGACGGGTATAGTGGCCACAGAAACTCGAGGTAACAGGGAGGAAAGAACATCCCTGGCCGTAGCTCCGTTCACGGGTTCCTCGGGCGGAACCAGGCCAGACCATTCAAAGACCTCACCACCCGGAGGTTCTTAAGCAGCAACAGTAGCCACAGGAGGACCACCCCCCGCACACATGCCGGCTGCTACTAACTGCGAAGTGGCAGGGAACGAACCGCCCTGAACGCAGGGTAGGCGTATGCATGTCCTCGGACGGAGCCAGGCGAACCGGTTCCACTCGCAGCCCCCCCCCCNNCCCCCCCCCCCCCCCCCCCCCCCCCCCAACATAACATAAACGCAAATGACGCCAAGCCACAAGTCATGAAGGAAAAAGGGAAGGGAACGCACGATGATGCAATTCTTCCCAATCTCGACGTGGTTCCCGATGGTAGCGGCCTCCACGATGGAGTTGGCCCCGATGTGGACGTGGTCTCCGATCTTCATGGGGTAGTAGTTGAAGTTCCCGCGGTACGTCTTGTACGGCGGTCTGTGTGTGGGCCGCACACACATGCACACATGCGCGCGCGCGGGGGCGGTGAGCGAGCGGGACGCGTGGGCGCATGCGGCGCAGGGCGCAGAGCGCAGACAGAAAGAGACGTACCGCATAACGCACCCCTCCCCGATGAGACAGTACCTCCCGAGGGATATCACGACGGCGTGGCCGGGCCCTGTCCGCCTGAGGTCGCCGCGGATGATGGCGCCGCTCGCGATGATGGTCTTCCCGCCGAGGATGATGTTCTGCGGCCCAGAGATGGTCGCCCTGCGGGAGACCTTGTTCCCTGTGTCCTGCACAGTGCGCACGCCGTTAGCAGTCAGCTCGACGCTCCGCAATACGACGGAGGAGCCGCGGAGTGGGAGGGGCGTGCACGGACCGTTTCGATGTACTCCGCGCGCGTGTAGTAGATCGGCAGGTCCATGGATGGCGCAGTCCGGGGGCGAGTGGCGGTCGAGGTCGAGGTCCAAGTCCCTCAAGTCTCCAGAGCTCGCCCACAGACGCGTGCCTGTCTGTGTGCGTGCCGAGGGGCCCGCGCAGCCCACGCCGGGCGCCCACAGTGGCACGGCGCTCGCCCGCGGCGTCCCTCTCCCTCGCCCCGCCATGGCTGCCACCCTCGCGAGACCGCCTCTCCTCCGCCTCTCCGCCTCCCTCCGCGCAGGCCACCTCGCCGCCTTCTCCGCCCGACGATGTCTCTCCGCCACGTCCTTCCCGGCCAAAACGCCCCTCGCGGCCCTCGGCGTAGCGCGCCTCCGCCCCGTCCTCGCACGGCGGCTCGCCACCAGCCCCCCCTCTCCTTCAAGCACACCCTCTGACGCCCCCTCCGCCCCTTCAACTCCCCCAGCAGCCCACGAACCCACCCC
>FTLJ01000200.1:0-16919 GCA_900155495.1 Porogramme epimiltina
AAGTGCACCCCATGAATGTAGTGATATAGGCGAACGATTCAAAACAATAACGGAGGAAAACGGACCAGAAACAGTGGAGATAGCATCCCCTGCCATCCCCACAGGCCACCTAGGAGGAGCACATAAATTATCTCAAGAATGCGTGGTCCCATTCGTGCGCAAGAGGATTCATTCTGTACATATTACTAATAGCTTTCCAATGCATCCTTTGTTGAAACATTGTGACATTATTTGGCGGACATACTGACTATATACCACCTACTACTATAGTATCTCTTGACAGCAGTTTACTCATAGAACCTCGCGCACAGTGAGTGTATAGTTAGAACCATTACATTATAACTATATACTAGTACAAGTTTACAAAAAATTCAAAGGGAAACGATGGAGGGGAAGGGGAGATAGCGTGCTCGCTGTGGGGGACGGCGAGCACGAGGGGGCGGGGTGGTAGGCGCGTGGCGGCGGGGCGGCGAGCGCGCGGGCGGGAATGGTGCAGATAGCCGAGGGCGCTGATATCACACATCACAGGCGGGGGACGCCGGGCCTCGGCTGGCATCGCAGGAAGCGCCGGGGGACTTGGGCTAGAGGGGCGCGAAGGGGTATTTCCTTGGAGGGAAGGTGTTGGGAATTATTCGTGGAGCTATTCGCAGTCGGTGCGCATAGGGGGAACAAGCTTCGTTAGCTTGCCACACCCGGGGGGGCATGGCAAGATAAGGAAGCTTGATCATTGTGATGATCAGGTGGAAGGCCACAATCGACCCTCGGCGCTATGCCATCACGCCAACATAACAAGTCGTCGGACGCCGTCAGTGTGGCATTGGAGTAGCGCCTGCGAAGAGGTATCGCAATACTCCTCCAGGTTCGCATTTGAAACAGCCCCGATCCTGTGCGCATCGATCGCGGAAGGCCCTTTTTTAAGGAACGAATGCTCGAACGGGAGCATCACTGTGCTTAGCTCGCTCTGGCGCGCGGAAAAGAGGCCATGCGCGAGCCCGATAAGTTCCGCAAGCGCCGCTGGTGGTCCCGCCGCCGCACGCAACTTCGATCTGCGGCGCGCGGTCGCCGCCTGCGCCCTTCCTCGCCCCAGCCCGCCCAAACAGCCCGCCGCTCGGCGCGGTACAGCACTCGCGCCGCCTGACCACCCTACGTCGGCGCGGGCGCGAGCGTATCTGGCAGGATCCGCACACGGCGCAGACGGCAGGGCTTCTCCAGCAGGCGCCCTCGCGCGCCAGCACGCGCAGTCGATGCGCGCGGTACGTATGTGGTAGTAGAGTCTTCGGTGGTGTGCACCCCCTTCTATCTGGAGTGTCAGGAGGACACGCGCCTCCCGAGTCGCATGGCTGCTGTGCTTGCGCTTCGCGGAGCTTATCGGTTGCGGCAAGGGGTCGCCTCCGCTGTCAGGGCCTAGCGGCAGCAGCAGCCTGTGGGGCCAGATGGAAGGTGGATCCGCGCCAAGTAGCCATGGGCCCTACAGCTCGCGCGCGCGCAGGGCACGGCTCGCCCTCCTCGGGCGCGCGCCACTGCACACTGGGCGTCGCGGACTTGGTTCCCGCGCCCAAGTGAGGCGCCCCGCGCCGCTCCGACGCCTCTCCATGTTCTCCGTCCGCCCCGTCAGCCGTCAGGGCGCGGGGCGGTGCGCCGAACACTGGGAGGCCTGGGGCTCACAGCACCGCCTCGCGAGGGGGCACAGCATCACCCACGTCCTCCCATGTTCGGCATCCGACGCCGGGGCTGGCGCGAGCCGTCACGCGGGCCACCTCGAGGCACCCGGGATCGACCGAGCGGATGCTGCGGCCACGCGAGGGCGGCGTGCGGGCGTGTTCTAACCACAAGCTCCGCTCGGAACAGATGCTGGAAAGACCGCGCGCGACGGTCCGCACGCTAGGCGTCGCCGGAGGGGGGGAGGCATTTTCGCCTGCATCTGCACGACGCTGCGCGGACCGGGCGGCTCGGGGGCCGGCTGCTGCGAGGGATCACTATGGTATTGGATTTTGCGCCCGGGCTTCGTGCATGCGGTACACGTTCGGGTCTATGCGGGTTGCGAGAGTGCGAGCTACAGCACTTGGCCTAGAGGGCCACCGCGTCGACTCGACGGCGTTGCGCCCGGCTCCGAGGGCACGACGGCCTCGGTGACTGTAGGGGTGCAAGCTGTTCCTCTCCGACGCCGTCGCGGGTAGGACTCATCTCGCCGGCGTGCCTGCTCGAGGAGCTGTGAGTCTACTTGGGTGCGCAGACGACGAGACAGAACCTACCTTGGAGTCACCTCGCCTCTCGGTCTAATTTACACCGGCCTGGGAGCCCGAAGACGAATAATTATAAACATATGTTTGGTGTAGGAACACGGCGCGTTTCATGTCGAGTAATACTTGTCGTTTCACAGTGGACTTGCTTACGAGGCCGCAATAGTACCCCAGGTGAGCCCTTGTACTCTGACTCCACTGTGGGGTACGTCGGTGCCAGTCGGTGTACGTGCAGATCAGCGCTTCTTGGGTCTGTCGAAACAGGAAGAGCTGTGACGTCACTCCGATCATAACGAATGGGCGCGAGGCCTGCATGACGAAGTTGTGAGCAGCAGAGCGCGCCGTTCAACTTGTAGTGATGGGCTTACTAAAGCTGGCGCACATTGTCGGACTTGCTCAATGGCCGGCTTGGGCCCGACGGTGGTGAGCTTGGCAAAATACACGTGCAGTACTTGTTGACAGAAGTGTCAAGGATTCGCCGATACGGAAGCCCCTTCAACATCCTGGCGCGCATACGTTCCGGAAGTGACGGGGTCTATAGTCAATGCCCCCCTGGGAAAGAAGGTGCGCTCCGCTCAAGAAGCGGCCGGCGGCGGACGGGGCCGCCCATGTCCCAGAGAGGGCGCTGGATTTGACGTGACCATATGGAATGTGTCTGTAGACAAAAGCTCCTAGCGCAAGCGGGCGGAACACCCTCGACAAGATATGTAAGTTGTGTCATATTGAGCCTATGCGTGGCTGGGATGAGTGGGCGGCCAGTGCTGTTAGGATGCAGGGCTGCGCATCAGAATATTCCCAATGTCATTAAGTCCGTGTATGTCAAACCACAGAAGACCTGTCTAGAAATCAAAGTTCCGCCACGAACGGGATGCCAAATCGCGATAGACGACATACCTCGTGTATACTTGCCGTCGCAGCCACCGCAGTAGACATCCTTTCTGGGCCGTCAATTTCGGGTTGGGGTGTGTATTTGTCGCACGTCCGACCTGGGTTGGGACAGCCAACGAGTCAAAGATCCCAGCGTTTGCCTGGATAGGGTGTCCCACCGCACCGATACGAGACGCAGTGCACTGAGTCAGGCTCCGGATAGAAGATCGTGTGTGGGCATGACGTCTGTCCCTGCAACGCTTGCATGCCCTCGGTTCCGTAAACCAGGTAACTGGATGGTCTCAACTCCGTGTCGGGGGCCATAGGGCCTAGGATGATACCTCCGAGAGATTTGCCACTGCATTCTTGTGAGATTGGGGCGGGTAATTTAGCCTCTTGGGGTAGTTTTACATCCCGTCACGCCCACTTTAGGGGGTTGGGTTGGGTTATAGAGTGCCTGCTATATGTGGGAGGCCGTGTATGAGTGTGGAAGTAAGCTTCAAGGTTGAATTGTACATACCGCGGCGCGTGGGGCCTAATTTCTCACCCCGAGGAATTGTCTTCGGAGTCCATCAGTATAGAGAGGTCTGCTATGAATGCCACCCACAAGCCGCGTGGCGTGATGTCCCACCGAACTTAGTAGTATTACCACCATTACAAAACCCTATATGTCTCTATGTCAGATGTGCGGCGTTCCCTAGATCCTTGCAGAGGGATACATCGAACTTGAAGTATCCGTGGTCAGATCCTTGTATCTACCTGCGCGCGGCATCGGACGGCTTCTCGTCCACCGTTGCTCTCGTGACTATGATTGCGGGCGCGATACCGGGCTGGTCACCAGCGAACGTGATTTCTGAACAACCCGGCAAGAATGCGAAGGTCCCAGGTCGGCCATCGGGCAGAAGATGAGCGAGCGAGCGGCCAGCGCAAGCAGTCGGTTGGTATTTCCGAAAGAAGCCCGACTCGGGCTTACGGCCACCTGTCCGAGGGACCGGCCACCGGCTACCCTCATAGCCGGCGTCTCCCCCGCTCCCCTTATAAATTCCGTCCCCGAGGCGGCCGCGCTGTTTCCGCTTCGCGTCCCCCGCACGATCCTCAAGTCCTCGACGACGGCGACGTCAACAAAGACACTGACGCCAACAACGACGACAATGCCAGCAGTAACCACGACAGCCGCCAGCAACGCGCCACGCCGCTCAAGTGCCCAAGAAAGTCGCCGCGCGCGTTCGTTCGTTATTCCGTGGTACAGTAGCTGACAAGTCGCTATAGTCGTGTACGGTGCGTGTCGCAGTCGTGCCCGTGATCCAAGTAAGTAGTAATGTACAGCGCCGCTCACCCGACGCGTGTTCCCTCCAGATCCCAACCTCAACCCATCCCAACCCGCGCTCGCGCGCAAAACCAAACCCATTACAACCCCGACCCAAACGCCAGCCCCGCCGCTGATGCGCTAACGCAACACAGCGACGGGGAGGCGCGAGGCCGGGGAGGCTCAGACGTGCTCGACCTGCTGCTCGTGCGCCTTCTCGTCGATCGTCGAGGAGCCGTGCGAGCCGTGGTGCGGGTGCGGCGTGATGCCCTGGCTGTGCTCCTCGTGCGCGATGTGCCCGTTGAGCATCGCAGCGTGCGCGGGCGTGACCACTGGTGAGCCGTCTCGTGTCAGCTTCTGCGCGGAGAGAGAAGTGGGAGCACGGGGGACGGAGGCCCGGGCGGAGAGAAGGCGGGGCGGCGGGTGCCCGCACCGCGGAAGAAGCCTGCACGCGCAGAGCGGCCGAAAAGGCGCAAACGCGAAAGGCGAACAGGGGGTGGATGGGGATGGGGAAAACGGCGAGACACGCACCGCGGCTCGAGTCGGACAGGATGAACTCGTAGAAGTACATCGCGGCGAGCGTCGCGGGGATGTTCGTCAGCGCCGCGATCGCAGCGTACTTGCCTCCGCCCGCGTGGATGCCCCAGATGGTGAGCGCCATCAAACGCGCGCCGACGTCACGCGCGGCGTTTGTCGCAACTATAGCAGGGCGACGGTCAGCACATGCGCGGCGGGGCTAGGAGCGTGGGGGAGGGCGGCGGATGACGGGCACGCACCACCGACAGTCGCATAACCCCAAACGACTACACCGCTATACGTCGCACGCAAGTCAGCTGTCAAGATTCCCTGGCACGCACGGACGACAGCGACTCACTAGACGAAGCCGACGATCCAAGGCCCAGATGCGGGGGTCACCGAGAAGTTTGTGGGGTCGAGGCAGGCAAAGATGACGAGCCCGATCACGAAGTCCTGTCGTCCCAAGACGTCAACGGTCAGCCAACGCGGCGATGGTCAACAACAGGCTGCGGAGCAGCGGAGGACGTACGCAGACGAATTCGTTCAGGAAGATGCGGCCGAGGCTCGCGCCGGTCGGGGCGTAGAGCGCGAAGACACCCGCGGGGCCGTTCGGCGTGAACATGACCGCCTCGAGCGTCCCTGCGGCTTCAAGCACCTCGATGGCTTCCTGTGGTCGGTAAGCAGCGCGCGATTTCCAATGTTCGGTGTCCGCATGGGTGGCGGTGTAGTGCGCCGCATTTGTAGTGTACGCGGTCGACGTCGTGGATCGTTCGCGACCATTCAATACCATGCAGCGAAGCAATTATAGCACCAGATCCATCGTCAGCTTGAGTTGCGCCAAGAGCGAGAAAAAGATGCACGCACGTTAATGTGGTCGCCCCATTGGACGTATATGAGCAGACACGCGACGTAGGCTCCCAAGATCTGCGCCGCGATGTATCTAAGAAGGTGCGCCGTGTGTCAGCGCCGCACGAGAACCGCACTGGACCACACCCCTGTGAAGAAGCCGCGATCGCGCGGACGGACAGGGGTGCGCGGTGCGTCAACATGGACCCACAACTCACTGGAACGCCTTCCGCGCGGGGAACCGCCCAGTGACAATGAAGCAGATCGTCATAGCGGGGTTGAAGTGGCCGCCGGACGTCGGCGCGCAGACCTACGAAGGCGACGGCGAGCTGCGGTGAGCGATTTTTTTGCAAGTGAGGAGGTGCGGGGCGACTTACAACGAGGGCGAACAGGATACCGAGGGCGTAGGCAGCGCCGATCTGGAACATAGACGAGAGGACGGTAACGCCTACAGAGTTGCCGAAAAAGAAATTCGCGGTGGAGCCGACACCTAGAGGGAGGGCGCGTCAGCGATGCAGCGTGACGTCCGACGGCTGGGGCGCAACGCACCGGCGTAGACGTAGAAAAACACGCCCATCTAAAACGATAGAGATAACGATCGCGGTCAGCGCGGCAGCTCAGGTTCGAGGGCGCGAGACGGGCGGACGCACAAACTCGGCGCAGCACTCGACGAACCAGTGGGCCTGGCGATGGCGGACGCGCTCCCAGGAGACTTGCGCGTCGGAACGGGGTTTGATGTCGGCGAGGTGGACGACGTCGGTGCGGCGGAGCGCGTGCATTCCTGCTTGAACGGCCATGCTTTACAATGCTCTCTGGTGCGGATTCTCGTGGAGGGGTAGTGATGAGGGCCGTTGACGAAGGAGGGGGAGGCGCAGCGGCGAACTCGCGAGGCTGATAGCTCGATAAGCTGGGAGCGGTCGGCCAACTTTGTTGTCTGGACTGAGGGCGGGGAAGTGCAGGAGAATTCGAGGGCGGAGAAGCACGACTGGGGAGGCTGACGCGAGGACGGCAGGACGGCTCGGAGGGCCCCACTCTCCGCTCTCGAATTTAACGCGTCCACGTTCCCACCGCCCGCACCCGGCGCGAGCGGGCGCCGGGGGCCCCGCGTTTGGTGGCTCGTCGTACGCGCGTACGGCATGCCCCTGTGGCTCCTGCGCGCTCGCCATGGGGGGCACGTCCGGGGGGGCGGGGGCGCGCGTGACCCCGCGGGGGGCGGCGCGCATGACCGCCGTCTGGCCGGGAAAACGGATCGCGCGGGGCCCCGCGGGGTGCTGTCCTGCGCTTGGGGCTTGGGCTCGGCGGCGTCGCGCAGGGGACGCACGCAGGGCAGGGGGCGAGGCGGGCACGGCGCGCGAGGGGCTTGTTGGCGCGACGGTGGCCCACTCACTGGCAGCGTTCGATCAGGGTCCTGACGGGGAACGCGTGCCTGTCTGGGGGAGGCGACCATCCCCGCTCCCCGCTTTTGGGGCAACACTTCCCATGCCCGGCACCTCCCCCGCCCGTGTCGTGATCGCAAATGCGGGGCCCCGCATCCGGGGAGTGTCCTCCCCAGGCGCGTGATCCAATACCCGACCGTCGATATGTCATTCCCTCTAACCGCGGGCCTTATTGTGTGCGCACCGTCGAGTGCTCGGTCCGTCGAGCAGCGCGCCGCGCTCCCTCAGCGGTCATACAGCAAGCCGCGAAGCTCAGATAAGAGCGCGTCGGCGTTCGCGAAGCCCTGCGTGCCGCCAGCTCGCGAGCGTCCAACGGTCAGGTGGGGCCACTTCCTAACTGCGCGCCGAAACTCGAACTTCAAATGGAGAAGGTGCGTGCCTGCATGCCTCTGCGCACCCGCGCCAGCGACATAGCAGCCGCTCTCAGAAGCGCGGTCAGGCCACGCCCGGGTATGTGTCGCGCCCGCGCATCTCGCCTTCAGAACTCCATCACCATCCCGAGACAACGGGATCGTCTCTAGCCTATTCGTATATAATACCCAAATCCCTGTCCAGACTGTCAACTACGCCCCCTTGGGATGGAGCACACGACGCCTCGGAAATGGAGAGGAATCTATCCCGCCTACCAAACTCCTGCCCTAGAGTTTCAGAGAATATCGCGGAGTGCTTGGATCAAGGTGCAAGCGGGCTTCCTACACGCTCGCCGACGCTCGCCCTCTCCTGAAGCTTCGGGGTGCGTCTCACGCCCAATCTTAGCGTGTGCAAGCGGCGCGGGCGTGGTGCTTGTTCGCGGCCTGCCCTCCGCGCCTCATCCGGGCTTAAATTCAGTGGTGGTGCGCTGAGACGTAAGGGCCTGATGGACAGCGTCAGCGCAAAGCAGCCTGAGGAACGCGCCGCGTCTCTAGGTCAACGCCTCAGCGAAATTTTTGGGGAGGCACTGCGAGGCTTACTACGATCCTCCGCTGCGGAGCTCGCAGCGTGCGTTGGAGGATCTACGGATCTTGGCCGTCGCGAGTCGGGTGCCCCCATATAGTGCGCCAAGTCTTTGTCGCGCTTCCGGGCTTCCTCCCTCCGAGACATTGCTGCTAGGCTGCATTGGGCAAACGGTGACATAAACCACAACGACACAACACGACGTGCCTCGACCGCAGCGGCCGGCGCCTCACTAACGTGCTCCGTTCTACAGATCCAATCTAACCCGCAATAAACAGCCACCAGTCAGCACGCGCCGCGAACACTCCAGGCTCGAGCCCCTCCTGAACGCACGAAATACTCACCTCCCCCGCCGTTTGTTGCTCGAAGACGCCCCCCGGCAATGCCATCGATGGCTCCGGCGCTATCGCCTCAAACCCGCCGTCCCGCCCCGCCCCCAGTTCCTCCGTAAACGTCCTCGCATCCTCGTCCCCCTCCCCGCGCGGGATGTCTCCCGCGCAGGGAAGGGCAGCTCTCATCACCGCGACATCCCCTCGTCCTCCAACCCGCTCCCGCGCCCCCTCCATCCGCGCTCCACGCCCGTTTTCTCCCTGTTTGCGCCAGCGCTGAATCTCGCACTCCACAAGGCGCATCATAGGCTTTGCCATTCATTCACTGCACGAAGGACGTGGCGAAGAGATCCGTGCGTTTCCTCGAGTGAGCGCCTGCGCGCGTCGTACGTGGAGCACCTCGACGCGCAACGTGCCGGGAGCCTGCGCACGCCTACAGCGAGTGGGATGACGGCCTTGGTCGGGGAAGACCACGGAAATGCGCGCGGGCGTGAGCCGGATCCTTGCCATGGACAAGGGTGGAGCGCGAGGGGAGACGCGACGTTCAGTGAGAGGCAGATCTGCGCGAAGGCGTACACAGCGAGGGCGTGCACAGCGAGGTAGTCAGCGGACGCGCAAGAGGGCACGTCCCTCGAGTTGAAGCGGAGAGTGCATGCTCGCGGGTCCAAATAGGCGTGATGGAAGCATGGTGTGCTTGCTCGTGTCACAGAAGACTACTCTGGTGGATATACATATTGTTGAGCGTAGGGTAGACACGACGGATAGGGCTAAGGATGAGCTCAACCGGCTAGAAACACCGTATAGAGTGCTACAATTCGGAGCCCGTAGTCATCGCGGTGCTGAGACGATATTGGGAATGTAGAAAATAAAGCGGCTATACGGATAGAGCAAAATAACCTGTTCAAGACCCGGGTCAAAATATCGCATCGTCTCCTATTGACGTGGGACTCACTAAGAATCAAGATCATAATCTAACAAGTAAGTTCGAGGGCCAGGGTGAAGCTCTTGTAATAGACTGAGACTCCGCCATGACACTCGCGAGCATGCCATGCCCCAACTGCAATAAGGTAATGTTCGCACAGGCAACGGAACCTGAGAATAAACGATGCCCGAGGCCCAGTCCTTGAGCAGAGTTTGAATATCTGAGGGGTACGTCGAACAAAACAACGAACTCACTCCGTTTACTTGGTGGGCAGTCGCTCGTGTCCAGTTGTGGAGTCTGCGAGAGATATCGACCCGTCGTCAAATTAGCTCCGCGAGTGCGTACGATACTGAACCAACTCACCGTCTATCTAGGTCTGTTGTAGATTCCCTCGGCCATACGTAACAAGAAGTCCGGCCTAAATTGTTTGTATCTTCCGGAGCGGTCGATTTGCATGAGCGTGGCGAACCTGGCGTATTCCGGTCGGTTCATGTTATTGTAGAACTCCTTCCACTCTGAGAAAAGCGGCCTCCATATCCAACCCCCTTCGTGTCCCGTTTTCTCGAACCTTCCTGGGACAGGAACGCCGAGTCTGCCTTCTTCCGTGTCGGCGCAGCGGAGAACGTATCCCTTCTCGATGCTGGCGCTGCAGAAGCTAGTAGCGATACCATTGGTGTGATATGAGAAAGGCGCGAGAGGAACAGCTACGCCAAGCTTTCGGTCTGTCGTATACGTCTGGCTAGGGGTGTAGAATGGGACCATCTCGTATCGCACCATCTGCAGTCCCCCGACGGACACTAAGACAGGTACCACGCGGAGAAGTTGTCGCGGTTCTTCATCCTCGTCGTCGCCGTCGTCGTCCTCGTCGTCCTCGTCATCGTCGTCCTCGTCATCGTCGTCATCGTCGTCCTCGTCATTGCCGTCCTCGTCGTCCTCGTCATTGTCGTCCTCGTCGTCCTCGTCCTCGTCATCCTCGTCATCCTCGCCGTCCTCGTCTTCATCCTCGTCTTCGTCTTCGTCCTCGTCCTCCTCGTCCTCGTCCCCGGCCTCCGGGCGACTAGAACCGTCGTTCACGCTGGAGGTGCGCCGGAAAAACTCGTCCGCCGTCCTCCGCGACCGACGTAGCCCGTCCACAACCTCCTCGTACAAAGGGCTGGATAGTCCACCGAGCTCGCGCAGCCACCGTCCTGAGTCGCGGGGAATGACGACCGCGTGCGTCCCCAAGAAGCGGTCACCCGGGCCCGCGCCACGGTTGGCTTTGCAATTGACCCGAAGGAGGCAGTGGGCGATGCCGTCTTGAGGAAAGTCCTGGAGATGTTCGCCACACATCAAGATGAGGTTTCCCCTAACGATCATTCGGAGCGCGAGGCTATGCGCAGCGAGAAAGTCGGAGAGTGCGTTGGAGAGCTTGTTGGCGGACTCGAAGCCTAGTATCTCTCGTGCCACGGGGGGAAGAGAATCGTTGCAGAAGGTCCAAGAGTCTTTCGTCGGGCCATGGAAAGATGTCCTAGCGTAGCGTAGTCAGTTTTCAATAATTTGAGGAAAAT
The DNA here is from genome assembly GCA_900155495.1 of Porogramme epimiltina. Classification (NCBI taxonomy): domain Eukaryota; kingdom Fungi; phylum Basidiomycota; class Agaricomycetes; order Polyporales; family Polyporaceae; genus Porogramme; species Porogramme epimiltina. Next base: position 10,943 of record FTLJ01000200.1, read on the forward strand.
GACATGGTGCATGCTTATGGATCTTCCAGTGCTCCGCTTGGCACGAGCGACCACAGTACATCGGCGGAGCGTAGCAGCCCCCGCATCGATAGATTTTATCTCCTTGCGACGGGACCTTCCCGCAATTTATGCATCTGCGAAGAGCAAATGGGTGAGTTGTCCAGCTGGTCATGGAAGAGCAAATAAACGGTGCCAGCGGCTAAGAGGGCGCCTGCGTGTCCAGACGAAAGCACGTGATGGCGACCCCATGTTACGCACGGTGGCATTTGCCTTTACTTGAGAGATAAGCGACGCACTTCAAGCCTACTGACGACGAGTAAATATACCCCAGGGATATATGACATGCATTCCACTATCAACCAATGCATAGTACTAGGGGGGATAGGACCTAACACAGGACCTAGTACAAGCATCCCCAGTGGTCCAATCCCACTCCGAGACTCGCTATCGGTCCGGCAGGTCCTATGGATGCCATTTGTCCGTGCCCTGGTGCCATGCCCATGGCAGGAACCGCGGCCTGCACTCCACGGAGCTTGAGAATGGAGTAGATTTTGCCGTCGCAGCTCCAATATAGTACACCAAGCGACGCCCTAGGTCCAGTCCTTAAGCAAAGTTGAATATCTGAGAGGTACGTTAAACAAAACAACGAACTCACTACGTTTACGTGGCGGGGCGTAGCTCGTCTCCAGTTGTGGAGTCTGCGAGGGATCTCGACCTGCCCGTCATCAGATTAGCTCCGCGAGCGCGTACGATACTGAACCAACTCACCGTCCATCTAGGTCAGTTGTAGATTCCCTCGGCCACATGTAACGCGTAGTCCGGTCTATATTGATCGTATCTTCCAAGTCGGTCGAGTCGCATGAGCGTGGCAAACCTGGCGTGTTTCGGTCGATTCATGTTGTCATAGAACTCCTTCCACTCCCAGAAAAGCGGCAGCCATATCCATCTTCCTCTGGGCCCTGTTTTCTCGAACCTTCCCGGGACGGGGACTCTGAGTCTGCCTTCTTCCGTGTCGGCGCAGCGGAGAACGTATCCTTCGTCGATGCTAGCAATGCAGAACCTGCCAGCGAGAGCGACGATGTTCCCTGCGACGGCAGAGAAAGGAACGGCGGCGCCAATCCCTGGATGTATCACATGCGTCTGTTGCAGGGCGTAGAACGGGACCATCTCGTACTGCAACATCTGCAGCCCCTCGACCGACAACGCGACGGGGACCACGCGGAGAAGCTGCCGCGGGGTTTCAAGCGTCCGACCCTCATTGCCGTCGTCCCCGACACTAGAATCGTCGTTCACGCTCAAGGCGCGCCGGAAAAGCTCGTCTGCGGTCCGCCGCCCCCGACGTAGCTCGTCCGCAACCTCCTCGTGCCAAGGGCTTGACAGACCGAGCTCGCGCAGCCACTGTCCCGAGTCGTCGGCTACGAGAATGTCCTTCGTGTAGAGGCGACCGCCCTGGCTCGTGCCAATGGGGGCGTTGGTGTCGGCGGATAAGAGGTAGCGAACGATGCCGTCTTCTGGGAAGTCGTCTAGAGTTTCGCCATATATGCCAAAGACATGTGCCTTAATGGCTATCTGGAGTGCGAGGCTATGCGTAGCGAGGTAGTCCGAGAGTGCGTCAGAGAGTTTGTTGGCAGACTTGAAGCCCAGCTCCCGAGCTGCTGGGTCCAGGCAATTATTGTGGAAAGGGCCGCCCTTCCTTGGTATGCCGTGGAAAGAGGTCCTGAGACCATATAGTCAGCATTGACAGTGGTTCAATGGAGACAGTGTGGTGACATGCTTATGGATCTTCCAGTGCTCCTTTTGACATTCACGCCCACAATACATCGGTGGAGCATAACAGCTCCCACACCGATAGACTTTCTCTCCTTGCGATGGGGCGTTCCCGCAATTTATGCATCTGCGAAGAGCAAATGAGTGAGTCGTCCAGCTGGTCATGGAAAAGTAAGTCAACGGTGCCAGCTAAGAGGACTCCTCGGATAGCGGCTAGGTGTCCAGACGATGCAACGATGCACGTGATGGCGGCCCCCCACGGTATCTTACGCGCGGCATTTGCCTTTGGGAGATAAGCGACGCACTTCAAGCCTACTGACGACAAGTACATATTTCGTAGGAACATATGATATGCAATCAATACATGGTACTAGGACCTGACAGAGAACCCGGCACAAGCACCCCTGGTCCAATCCCACTCGCCATCTGTCCGGCAGGTCCCATGGGTGCCATTTGTCCATACCCTGGTGCCATGTCCATGGCAGGAGCTGTCGCCTGCACCCCACCCATGGACATACCACTCCCAGCCACGGCCATCATAGCACCACCGGGGGCCATCATCGCAGGCGCTCCTGCTCCCATGGCAAGGGCGCTACCACCGTCGGCAGTGGATCCATAGAGCGGGACCCCCGAAGTGGCGCCCATGGGCGTGCCTATCTGTTCGCCTGCCTGGGCCCGCCGTCGAGACCAGTACCCGCATGTGAGGAGGTCAAAGAGGGAGATGAACACCTACGAGAACGGTACGGCGTGAGCGAGCCTTGAAAGTGGATGGAAATGCTTCAGGCAGAGGGGGGGTGGGTTCATGTACGGGAGACGGCGGTAGCTGGGTGAAAAGAAAAGAGAAGATCTTACCGCAGCTAACCCTTCTACGATTGCCTGCAGGACATTCGCGATTGCGGAAATCAACGTGGACACGGCATTTGCGAGAAGGGATATAACTATGCCCTGTCCGTGTGTCCGAGTGTAGGAGCGCACAAAGGCCGCGCGGAGCGGGACCGCAGGGGATGTGATTGGTGAAATGTTTGCGTCAAAGGGTCGATCGATCAAGAAGCGACACAGCACATACCATCGCTGTTCGGTACGATCGGGATCGAGTTGAAGCAGAATGATTGTGAGACCGCAGTCAGCGTTGGACTTGATGTGAAACTTGGTGAATGGGTTCCCTGTTTCCTGTCTCTTAGGTGTTATTGACGGACGGTGAAGGGAATGGGGGATCGTATAGCGGGCATGGATGATCGACGGGTGCAGCCTGCGTACGGGCGCGCATTCTCCACCATCCCACCAAAGGAGTGGTGGAGGACGTGGCCACGGGAGCTCCAGCCCCAAGTCGGCTACTCTCCGATGACGTCATATAATGGTCGCCGGGCCACCAAAGCACCGCTTCAGATCTTCTCATGTGGAGTAAGCAATTATACAAAGACCCAGAACGATTCCCGCACCTCGGATCCGAGCTTCTTCATATACGCAGGCACGCCCGACCCTGCCAGGGGCGAGGGCGGGCGGGGGGATATACACATTTTGACATTCTCTAAATACTCGGTGCCTATGACGCACGGGGCCCTACCTACAAAAATCCCGAATCCCAGCCCGAGAGATCCACGACAAGCGACGACAGCGAAGACGACGAGGGGGAAAGTAAGGAGTGACTCGCTCTAAAGTAAATATAGTGTACAGTCGACGGACGGGGGCGCGACGGCGTATAATATGTAAGATATCCCATCATGGTGTCGCGGACGCGACGTCGAAGGAGCGTGGTGCGAGGTGGGGGGTGGTGGCTCGCTTGGGGAATGCGTGTCGCCAGTACGTATAAGGTATGGCGCGGTGGTTGGTGTACTACTAAGTAACCGGGCGGCAGGGGATATACTATACGCAGGCGCGTGGGCTTCGCTGGCGGAAGCCAGCCGGGCGGGGGGGTATGGGGGGAGGTACAACAGTGGATGGAGGACACGTCACATCGGCGCCAGCTTTTCGCAAGTGTTGACAAAGGAGCTTAGAGCGGGTGCTTGCCAGCTATCCGGTCCTCGATGATCTGCACCACGGTTGGGGGGTATACGGGGATCTGTGTCCCTTGGAAGCCTTCGGGGTAGTCGACGCCAGGCTCGTTGGGGTGCGTGTGGAAGCTGTGGAGCGTATTCCCGTGTCAGCGAGCTAGCCCATTAGCCGAGAAACGCGGAGGTACGTACGTGTCGTTCCAGACAGCAAAGTGCCGCATGCCCAGTGCGTGCGCTGTCCAGTGGTAATCGTGCGCGAATCCTCCAGGGTAGAAGATCTCAATGACACTTGATACAGGGGTCACGGGCATCATGATGAGATGCTAAAACCACAACACAGCTCGTCAGTGCTCCACTCACTGCACGTCGAAGAACGAGACGCACCGTAAGCCCATTTCCGTGTACACCCAGCATAATTGTCGTCTTCGCAGCGACAGCAAGCTGCTGCTCCTTGCTCAGCTTCTCCGCCTCGACGACGTTCAGCTCCCACCCGTGCTTCGCGACCATCTCCTCAAGCGCCTGCACGAGCGCGGCGTGGTCCTCCTCGAGCAGGTGCCGACGCGACGACTGCCGGCTGATGTACGTGATGACGACCTCCCTGTCTGACAGCCCCGACGCCGCCTTGTGGCCCTCGAGCGCGGGCGCGCCGCCGCGCACCTTCGCCGCGCCCTCGACGAACGCGCCCGCGCGCACGCCGACGTCCTGCGTGCGCTCGTCGACGCCCGCGAAGCGCAGCACGCCGCGGCGCACGGGCTCCCACCAGAGCCGCGGCAGCGTGCCCGCGCCGCGCATGTGCTCCGTCGCCTCGGACGCGATGCGCTGGTTCTGCGAGCCGCACAGCGCGCCCTTGAACGCCGCGGAGCGGTCCGAGAAGAGCACGGAGTCGAAGTGCCACGCGCGCGCGGGCGCGGCGCCGTTGGACGTCGCGACGATGCGGTCGTCCCAGTCCTCCATGACCTCGACGGTGACCGCGGGGAACGCGGCGCGGAAGAAGTACGAGTTGAAGCCCGGGCGGTCGCGCCAGCCGCGCGCGCCCGCGTTCGCGAAGATGACGCGGTCGACGGTGGGTGCTGAGGTCTTCGCGGGCGATGTGGGCTTGACGACTGCGTTGAACGCGCCTTGCCAGAATGCCCACGCACCGAACAGCCATTCTGCACAGAAGTGGTAGTAGTGGTCGAGGAACTGGGAGGGCTCGTTGACGATGAACGTGTTTCCGGGGACGGTCCACAAGCGGTTCTTCTCGTGCTGACCGAAACGGTGACGTGAGCACAATCTGGATATCGACACAGAACAGAGAACGCACGCTGCCCGCGTCTCCACCCCACATATCACGCGCTTCCTCTGGGGTGATAATCGCCATGTCGTCTGAAGTAGGTATCCGTGCCGCAATGTTCTCTGGTGTGTTCTCCGCAGGAAGGCCAGTGGAGGTGATCATGAGGATGTCGGGAATGCTGTTTGGTCTTGACGTAACGATGAAAACGGTTCCGTTCGACATGTACAAGTTGCTGAACACGGTCCATCCCGGAGCATGAGAAATAATCTTCGTCTCAGGGATAGTATACGAGGTATCGACTGCCGTTGTGCGTTCGGTAGTAGCCACGTTCGGTAGGCTCTTGTCCGCCAAGGGGCTGAGGAGGTCTTGTAGGGTGTCTGGTCGGTGTGCGCCGGCATTCCGTACAGCTTCGTGGGCATGTTCTGCAGGGACTTTCGGTGACGCACCGCCGTCTGGCTGGATAGGGTCATGAGTAATCTCTGATACCTGGTGGAAGTTGTAAGCATATGCACAATTCCTGCGCCGCGCCGGCGCGGAACGGAGACGTGTCGACAAGCTAGAATCGCGGGCACGTTTGATGGCAGAAAGGACGGCGAAGTGCTGGTAGACAGCTCGGGCCGAACGAGGACGTGTGTGTACACCAGCCGGACATGTCTAGGCCAGCGCGGTCTCGGTACGGCGTGCTTCGACCGCCCCCATCGGCTTCTGAAAGTAAGGCACCAGCCATGATGACGCCGCCGAGAGCGTGGCTTGGGACGCTCTTTCGCCGCCCTGACAGAACAGCGGACCCACGAACCCAATCAAGGCGTTCCGCTCTCTACCCCCGCGTTCCCCGCCCCCTGCCCCGCCCCCCCCCCCCCCATCCCCCCCCCCTTTCCACCCCCCCCCCCCGCCGGGCCTCCCGCCCCCCCTCGTACACAAGGGGAATGGGTAGGGGGGGACGCCC
>FTLJ01000201.1:0-73546 GCA_900155495.1 Porogramme epimiltina
GCCCGCGGGCGTGCGCGTCACCGCGCCGTCCGCGCCGTGCCCTGCGGGGCGGTGCGCGGGCTGGGGGACCGGCGTCGCGGCGGGCGTGGGCGTGGAGGTGGAGGTCGGGGTGGATGTGGCTGTGGATGGCGCCGGGGAGCCGCGCTCCTTCTCGGCCATGTTGGGGAGGTCGCGGATGGTTTGGGTGCAGTACTGCGAACGTACGGGGGAGCGGTTAGTATGCGATTGGCCGGAAACGGGCGTGGTAGATGGTGGGAGCGACATCGAGTGTGAAGTGTGGCGGTGGAACGGGATCAGGCGATGTCGGGGAGTGAGACGATATTGAGTCTCGCCGGTGAGATGAAGAGAGTCCGGTCTTGGTTCTCAGATCGCATCCGGCTTCGAAGTTGGGAGTATCGGAGGTGATGTTAAAGGACAAACTCACCTCGGGGAACGCTTCCTTGAACCGCTTCTGTTGTATATTCCACGCATGACTTCGAGAAGCATAGAGTCGCTTTTCCGCGTCCGTTGAGGTAACAGAGCCCGTCGTCATCTCGTCTGAGAGCATGAACGAGAGTAGGCCGGTCAATCTGTCGGATCAAAGAAGAGGAATAGGAAGGGTTTAAGGCGAGGTTTGGCGGAATTTAAAAGGGGTATGACGTACATTGTGGCAACACTCCAGGCTGGATTCCACTGAACACGGGTATAAGACGGTGAATTTTAGAGGGAGGAGGATAGATAGGGTACTCACTGAGCCAGGGTGGAAGTCAGACATGGAGAAACAGATCTTCTTGTCAGGCTGGAAGCGGCCGGATGGGGTCAACATCTGCGGATGGAATTAAGGATGTCATCTGAGGGCAGTGGCGAGGTCGACGCACCTTGATCCCTGGGGGCTTGAACGGATACTCGGAGGGAAAGAGAAGGACACCATGGTATTCACCGCCTGCGAAAGGCGAGTCGGGAGGACCTCGCTGCAGCACATGAGGCGAAGTTGGATTAGCCGAGGGCATTCACGCGACGTACGATGATGTAGTTCCCTGGAGTGACGGTTGTCGTCAGCCACCGTAGGAGAAAGGAGCACACTCGTGCTCACAGTTAAGAATATTCTTCTCATCTGGGGCGGCCCAGACGAACGGGGGTGGCTCCTTCTGCATGGTGATATACTCCTTGCTTAGCTGCGCCGTACGTGAGCCAGGGTGTCCAGGAAAGGCAAGAAAGGCCGGGGAGGTGACGACATACACGCTTGTACGCTGCCTTGGAAGCCATAGTGGACGACAGGTGCGGCAGAGAAAGACTGGGGAGAGGGGTGGTGGTGGTCGATGCGAGGAACGAGATGGGGGACTGGGGCGGCCATGTGGCTCACGTGGCCTTACATACAAGGAGGCGGACGGCGCCGAGCGTCCTCTCTCCGGACGACAACAACCGCGTTTCCCGCCCGGCCTCGCCCTGCTTTGTCCTCTGCCCCCACTCGCCTTCACAGCGGCCCCAGGCTTGGACCCCGGACGCCCTCCGCGGCCCCTCTTCTTCCCACCGCCCAGGCTTTCGCGATTGGCGGCCGCCGCAGAAGACCGCAGCGGCGAGCGCCGCGGGCCCGCGCCAGCCTCCCCGCGCGCGTGGCGCCCGCCACACCCCAGACATAGTCGCCCACAGAGCAGATACACGCCCACTCGTCAATATGAACGTTCTCTTCATCTCGCGCCCCCCGGCAGTCGAGCTCGCACCTCTCGATCCGCGCCGACGTCGACGTAGACCCACACATGCCGTACGCCCCGTGGGTCTATGTCAGCACAGTGGCAATGCGCCCTGCGTCCAGAGAAGAGGCCGGGTCCCATGCCCCCATCGCCTCTCTCTGACGCTGCGTGTTGCATCCGTCCGCCTGGGGCGCAATGTGAATGCCGACCGATGATGTTCTCTAGGTTCTCCTCGGCCCTCGACTGTGGGTCCAGCGGGCTTACAGGTGCTACCGTTCCCCCGGTCAATACCGCCGTAAACCACCCCGTCCTGGCAGCCCACAGCACCCGTGCTCGGTACGCCCCAACGTATGTGGGTGCACTGGAAAAGATAATCTGTTTCCCTAGACTGTGGGGCATGATATGTTGATACGAGGTGCGGAGATAAGGACATTTGTGCATTCTGACCGCAGTCCGTCCCCAAATACTCCTCACTATCTGGAAGGAACAGCCTTCCTTCCTATGAGCCATCTACCTACCTAAACACCTTCTATAGCAGCCTTGAGGCACGGAGCTATATACGGGCGGAAGAGCGTGGAGAGCGTCCATCTTGACGCGTCTGTAGTGCATAGTGCAGGAATGTATTGTATACGTATTGTACCTATGAGGGAGATCGAGGGAACCAATTGAACATGATATGGGTCGACAATGCGAGCAGCATCCGGAACGGTCCTAGTGAAACGAAGCGGCGCATGCGCGGCGCGGATGGGTCGGGCGGCAGGTGCGACGACACCGGGCCCGACCGACGTGAAAGAGATGAGTTTACAGAGCGGGCGTTTCGTTGTGATTATCGTCGTCGTAGCGAGGGGGGACATCGTGTGGTGGCGGCGGTGGTGGTGTGCGTACGTAGGTGCGGCCAAGGTCCGGAAATATCTGGCACAGAACAAATGCATGGGATGGAGGGCGGTGGCGGTCGTTAAATGTGGGGGGTCACGTCGTGAAGAGATGGGAGAATGGAGAGGGATGTGCAAGTCAGGGCGCCGGCCAGGCCGGGCGCGAAACAACAGCAGCGGCCAAGGGTCCGAGGGGTCGTGTCGATGCAGAGAGAGAAGTCTAGATACTAACCCGCGCCGACAGAGCGCAGAAAAAGGGGAGCGGAAACCAAACAGGAAGACGAACCGAGGGAGAAGACGGAAGGAACCTCAGCTCCGCGCGCGGGCGGGCTCAGAACTCCTTTCTTCGCTGCTGCTGCTGCCACATCGCCAGCGGCACGTCCTCGTCCTCGCTCGACTTCCTCGCCGGCACCGCGTGTGCGCTCATCACCTTCTTCACCTTCCCGTTCATCGGCGCCATGGGCTGCGAGGGCGTCGCCGTCGCCGACAACGACCGCCCGGGGGACCGCCCACCCCCAGCGCCTGGCTGCCCGTACGCCTGCTTGTCCGCCGCGTACCGGTTCGCCTGTGGGGGCGACCGCGGCCGCCGCGAGCCCGGAGAAGACGGAGAAGACGGCGGCGACCCCTGTCGGGGCGGCGGCGACGTCGGCGAGTGGTTCATCTGCATGCCCTGCTGCTGCGCGACCCACCCCTGCTCGACCGCGACGGGCGGCATGGCCCCCGGCGGCAGCTGCGGCGCGCCAGTGGCGACGAGCGGGTACTGCTGGGGCGCGACCTGCGACGGGTCGCTGATCTCGTAGTACTGATTCGACGCGCTCCCTGGCGAGCTCGGGTTGTGCGGCTGGGGCTGGACGAGCTGCACCGAGTACTGCGACGACTGCTGTTGCTGCTGCGAGGACCCGCGGTGCATCGGCGGCGGCGGCGCGGACGACGTCCGTTGCTGTGGTGGGCCGCCGTTGGGCGCCTGCCCGTACCCTCCGTACCCCCCCTGTTCCATCGCGCGGTGCTGCATCTCGTACTGAGGGCCGCGCACGGGGGTCTCCGCTCTTCGTGAGCCGTTCGGCGAAGGCTTGGTGAGGCTCCCGCGTTTTGAGCTCTCCTTCTTCTCCTGCTTCTCGCGCTCCCTCTCTGCCCGCTCCCGTTCCCGCTCCTCCTGTTCCCGCTTCTCCCGCTCCTTGTCGGCGGCTGATGGTCCATTCGCCTGCGCGCCCGACGCGCCAGCGGCGGCGTTCTGGCCTTGTCCCTGTCCCTGATTCTGACCCGTCTTGTTGATAACGCCGAGATACCAGAACATTAAGTTGCTGATCAAGACCTGTTCGTAGAGCGGCCGTCGAGGATTTGCGAGCTTGATGTGACTTAAACGGTAGATTGCGCGCTCGACGTGGATCGGATACCGCGCATACATCCCAAGCTGCGGCGACGCTGGCGGGACATAGTTCTTGGACGACTTAGACGCACCAAGGAGAGCTGCGGCAGCCTCGCGGCCTGCAGTATTGACGGTGGGGCCCTGCGGCTCCTCTTGCTTCTTCTTAGATCCAAAGAGTGACCCGAAGAAGCCCGGGTCCTTCTCCTTTTCACGCTCCCCACCCTTTTCTTTATGCTTCTTCCCACCCTTGTCGCCTCCCCACTTCCCAAACAGCCCCTTCTTGTCTTTCTCTCGTCGATGATCTGAAGGGGTAGGTGATGATGAATGGTAGGACGGAGCTTCGTGAAGACCGGGACGGCCTTGGTGATAGCCATCGGATGCGGAGGGTGACGTAGAGAGGTCGAGAGCTGACGAAGACGGGGAGGAAGGTGATGGGGTTCGTTGCGGCATGGGCGACTCCGTCGCGGGAGGGGCCAGCGCCCTTTGTGGCTGCGGATGGTGAAGAAGCGGGACGGGCTCCTCCACCAATACGGGTTCCGGCTCTGACACCAGCTCCGTAACAATTTCCGGGCTGGTGGATGGTAAAGGAGGCTCGGCGGTGAGCTCACGCTCACGCTCGGCCTCTTCCTCGGCGTAAGCATCGTAGATAGCCGTCTCCACGCTGTACGATTCTGGCCGTGGCAATGGCGGTACCTCCGGGACCGGCTCCGTGGAGCGGGGCACACGTCGGATAGTCTCCGTCTCGCCGTGGTCACTGGAAGAGAGGTCGCTCGAGGACCTAGGCTCCAACGTGGCGGCGCGCCCGATGGATTTTCGGCGACTGCGGGTGGCCGTAAAACGGTGCGCCCCCTCTCCCGTTCCCTTGCGAATCTTTGTACGCGCTGTTCGGCGGAGGATCTGGCCGGGTGGTGGGACGATGATAGGGGCGTCAACATCCTCCCCAGGATCTCTGAGATCGTCCATTTGGTCGATCACTGCAACGACGGGGTTGGCGCCGCGTGTTACGATGTCAGGAGCACAAAGTACGCACCAGAGGGGGCGATGTTCATGCTCAGGCTCCTCCGCAATACGCTCCGCAGCTTGGACGGATCGTCGCTCTTGGACGCTTCCTCCGCCAATTCCTCGAGCTTCTGCAGGTCGTTGATCGTAAGCTGCGGCATGTTGGCATAACTTGTGCGGTTTCGCCGTAGAGGCACGACATGCTCCTCCTCGTCGCTTTCTCCGACACCGTCGTTCGGGGAGGGCTTGTACTGCCTGCTCAACATCGACCGCTTGCGCCCGAGGCCGCTCAAAGAGCTGACTGAATTGGACCGGCTGGGCGGGGAGCCATCGGGGCCCTGGCGTGTGTGCTCCGTGAGGAAGGCCTTGAACTCCTTCGGGGCCAGTTCTGGGTGGAGACTTGCTGGGACCCAGAAGAGGTGGAAGGGGTCGTCCTGGGCCTCGGTGGAGTTAGGGTCGGAGTGGCTGTCGTGCGAGCTGCTGCTCCCCTCGTCAGTAGGGGACCAGTATCCGTTCTGGGACTGGGAGGCATCATTGGGCAGATCGGGGTCAAGGACGAGGGAGCCAGGGCCGCCTTGTGCGGTCGACCGTCGTTTGATGTCGCGGAGGGCTTCGACCTCGCGCTCGATCTCGAGTTGAGACGGCTGCATGGCGGCGCTGGGGACGCGCGGGGTGTCAGAGCGGGGCGGAGGGCGCACGCGGCACGCACGTACGCTCGGAGGCGGGGAGCGGGGAGGACGGCGTGGCGGTCGTTGTGGAGGACGGTGAGCAGGAATACGAGGATCTCGTGCTCGCCGTCGGCCCTGGCTTTCGGCCCTCGCCGTCCGGACGAATCGTCCCTGGCCCGGCCCACGCCCGGCGTCCCGGCCATCGCCCCTCCGTCCACCGGCCTCGGCTCCCGTCTCAATATTAACCGCTCCGGCGAAGACTACTCTCCATTAAATGCACTCCATTTCTTTGCGCCGCAGCCCAACTGTCTTATGCGGCATTACGAACACCGGTCTTCCCTAGTTCATTTTTTCGCGCCCCATCACCAGCTCTCGCGAGCAAAGCACACCCGTGGCTTTCTGGGCTCTTCGCCGGCCCTGGGCGCCAAGGCGAGCTACTGATGTTTCTGTGCAGGGCGTGCACGAGCGGGAAGATTCTTAAAATACGTGCCTCGGCACGCCTTCTCTGGCCGAGTGTGAGGTTCCTGAACATTAATGAATGCCCTTCAACAAAAGGCGGCGTGAGGGCAAGAGAACCCAATCGCCCAACCACCGGAACAGAAGCGTCTACCTTGAGCTTGGTACGCCTGCGGCGGCGGGATCCCGGCCGGCTGCTCAGTACAATTGACAGATCCCAGCGAACTGTCCGGTGCCGATACACTGCAGGAAGGCAGCGCACACCTATCAATACGGCACCTGCTTAGCATAAACCTCCCACTCTCCGCTGTGGCTTTAAGTCGAGGCGCTGGTTATGCTGTGCCCAACTTGTTGCCGAGTTGTAGAAGGTATCATCGACAATGCGACCAACATTGTTCTGCCCGCAGTTCTTGTTTTATCGAGTCACAAGGCACATCAACGAGAACTGGGCACCACGCCTTCACCCTTGCGGATGGACGCCCCAGAAGAAAGTAGGGGAGATTCGGCGGGCTCAGCATTAATACAACGCGCGAATTGCATCATATAACGCGATGGCGTTAGGGTGTTGAAGCGCTAGTCCCATGTGGCGTACTCGGGGCAACAGCGAAAGCAAAGTGAAGTAAGTAGCACGTACGAAACGCGGACAGGATGTGGGACGAAGTGGCACGCGTGCGGAACGTCCAGGCACCAACAGGCCGTAAGCTCCGGTCTGACCGAACCCCAGCCGAGCTCCCACCTGGGCTTCCTCGATGTGTCACCCTCTATACGTTGCCATACAAATGCCGTTCGGACTTCGGGCCTCGCGAGTCGCTGATCATGACCTTCGCGCTTACTCCAAGAGCGGTGACTCGTCCGCGTTGAGGATGACCCAGGTGAAGAACCGGATCGCCTCGATGAGGCCCTCGCCTCGGAGGGCTGTCCGGCGCATGAGACCACGTGTCGAGCATGCTCGCGAAAAATAACGCACCTTCGTTGACAGTGTGCGCACCGTTGAACGAGTCCCCGTTATTGATGTGTCCGTACCGGAAGATATGCTTCGTCAGCTTCCAGTAATGCTTCGTGTCTGCAGACAGCAGTGTCAGCGCCGGCGGGTCGGGTGTAGGTAAGTGGCGTTGACTCGGCACCGCCGAGCACGGGCGACGCGCACGCACCTGTGTTGCCGGTGGACATCGACGGCGCGATGAATGTCTTCTTGTCATATCCCGTCCGGTTGGACGCGCCGAGCACGCCCACAATCGTCCCCGACAGCAGCTTGAACGGCCCGCTCTCGCCCATGGGCGTGATGGGTGCGGGTTCGAGCGCAGTCCCGAACGCGTCCGCGATCTTGAGCAGGCCGATGTCGCTCGCGCCGCCCCCGTTCGCGCGCGAGGTCGTCCCGAACGCGTCGAAGTCGAGTCCGAAACGCTCCACGACCGGCTGGACCACGTCCACGATGCGCGCCTGGAGCGCGCCGACGGACGAGTGAATGTTGATACGGTGGTTCACGATCACCTCCGCGCGCTCGGGGAGCGCGTTCGCCTTAACGCCGCCACGGATGACGTCGACGGCCTGCGTCGTGCCGGCCATTGCGGGGAAAAGGCGGTCGGTCGCCGCGAGGTGCTTCTCGAGCGCACGCAGGGCTTTGTTAGACTTGAGCGAGTGCGTGATGAGAGACTTGAGATGGCCAGGAAGGCTGGGGTCGTGTGTGGCACGGCACTGGAGATGGGAGTAGTAGATACCAGAGCGGTTGAGGTGTGGAACGTGTGGGTTGTCCTCGAGTTGCTTGATGATAGCGGCGAGCATACCGATGCTCTATTAATATAATTAGATGCCAATGAAACTCGTATGTCTGTGATAAGAGACATACGGTGTGCTCAGGGGGTATACTGGAGTGTCCTCCAGGAGCTGATATTTCGAAGCGGACATCGAACTTGCCCTTTTCAGCAACGCCAGGTGAAGCCATAATGACCTCGTCGGAAACGGAGTATCCCCCTACCACCCGAAACTGATCAGCTTAGGGTCTCACAGCATGGCTATTGACGGCAACGAACCTCCCTCATCGACAAGGATTGAAAACGCGTTCTCTCCATAAGCCGAGAGAAGATAGTCCCGGATCGCGGTCGCTCCCTTTCCGTGTCAGATATTATTAGTGAGTGAGAGAACCGAGTAATGCACGACCCACAGAGATCCCGCCGCGCTCCTCATCAATGCCATAGGCGAGTACGAAGGTGCGTGTAGGCTTAAAGCCAGCTTGCAGCAACTCCTCAACGGCTGTACTGAGGACACAGCAGAATTCAGCGATAGACATGAACGACCCTCGAATACAACTCACAGAGTGCCGACGAGGCCGGGCTTGTCATCACAGCTGCCTCGACCCCAGATGTATTCTCCTGAAAGTAGCATAAGAAGACTGCCCACGTACACAACTTCCATTGCTTACCGTCGAAGAAGCCGGAGAAAGGAGGGTGTGTCCATAGACCGACGGTCGTGGGTTCAACCGGCACAACGTCTATAATTGATACATGAGACTTATACATTATCTTGGCACAAGTATCTTCTCACCCTGATGCGCCGTCAAAAGTGCGGGCTTCAGCGAATCATCGCTGCCTTGCCAGTGGTATACAAGTGCATATTTGTTGACGTGCGTCTTGCGCAGGTTCGCGTGCCTACAAACTGAATACATTCCTCGCGGACGGGTGACGCTAAAGACACTTACACGAGTGGGAATCGCTGCTCAAGGTATGCGTGCAGCTTTCCGAAGATCTCCCAACGCTCGTCTTGCCCAGGCGGCGCCAGGTCGTCATATGCCACCGTACTATCATGAGGTTTCAGCTCCTAACCGTATGAGCTGGATGATGTTACGCACGGCACACGGACTGCACCGCCAAGCGACTCGTACGCTTTGAGCTTGAACGCGTCCGTCTGGAACTCGGCTTCTAACGCGTTGAGGAAGGCGCTGTTCTTGACGGGCGCGATCGCGCTTGTCTGCGGGCACACCTCCTCGGCGGTACCGTGCGCGAGCTCGACCGCCGAGCCGCATGGACCAAAGTGGGGATTGCGCGCGAAGAGGTAGTAGAGAGACAGACCGAGTGCGGAAACCAGCGCGAGAGAGAAGTAGGTCCTAGTGCTAGTCTTGGGCGTGCGTGATTGCGGCAGTCCTAGTTCTGCGTCGAGGCGTGAGTCTTCATAGAGATCCTTGCGGTCAACGGGCCACTTCTCGACACCGACACGGGGCGCGATTTGTGCCTTCTCGCGAGGAGGAGATGGAGGGGCACGACGCATCCCGCGCCAGACTCGGTGGAGTACTCTGTCCTCGGGACGCATTTTCGCCTACGTGTTCTTGGCCGTAGATGAAGAGAGACAGCTCACTCCTAAGCTGTCCTCAGGAAAAGTGACTCGCGCGGGCGGAAGGAGATAAGAGAGGGATGCCGACGGCGTGAGAGGATGAGATAGCCCCATGTTCATCGTTCTTCCCCACCATGAACGCGACAACGCCGACGATGAACAGACGCCGGCGCGGCGGGCCGCCTCCCGTAGACGCGATCGAGATTCAACGCGTGCAAGCCGCGTACGCGTCCTGCTCCATCGTCTTACGCGTCTCGCAACTCGGTTTTCGACCCCCTCCATCCTGTCTACCTCTCCTTTAGTTGATCAATATGTCTGGACGCAAGACGCGCGGAGCCTTTATTGTCATTGAAGGGCTTGACAGGTCTGGTAAAAGTACGCAAGTTACGCTCCTGGAGGAACGCTTGAAGTCCGAGGGCATACCCGTGCGGCTAGCCAAGTTCCCCGGTGAGTAAGTAGGCTTGCGCCCTCGCATGGACACATGTCTGAGCCGCTATTAATCTAACCAGACCGCACCACGCCTATCGGTAAACTCATCGACTCGTACCTGCGCTCCCAATCCGAGATGGACGACCGCTCAGTTCACCTACTCTTCTCTGCGAATCGCTGGGAACTTGCGTACGTCCGCGCTCACTCACACGTCCTACAAAGACACTCACTGCGCCGCCGAACACAGTAAATCCATCACGGAATCGCTCGACGCTGGCACGACCGTCATCTGCGACCGTTACGCCTTCTCCGGCATCGCCTTCTCCGCGGCCAAGAACCTCCCCGGGATGTCCTACGAGTGGTGCCGCGGCCCGGACATCTCCCTTCCCGCCCCCGACCTCACCCTCTTCCTCTCCGTCTCGCCCGAGGCGCAGCGCGCGCGGGGCGGCTTCGGCGAGGAGCGCTACGAGAAGGCGGACTTCCAGGAGCGCGTCGAGCACGTCTTTGAGCGGATCGGCGTCGAGATGGGCGATGGTTCGCGGTGGATCGCGGTGGACGCGGACCCGGCGCAGGACGAGGTTGCGCGGGAGATGTGGCGGCTCGTGCAGCCGCTGGCGAGGGGAACGGACAGGGTGCTCGCGCGGTTGTGGGCGGACCTGGACGAGCGGGTGAGGAATTCGCATCTGTACATCTAGATCATGGATGGGGTGGCAGCTCGGAGGAAAGCAAGAAAGAAGATACGTAGCAATGTACAATGACCTACAACAATGTGAAACTAGTACGCTACACTACCTACGGTACCCCCGTCCGCCTGCTAGATCTTTCGCTTTCATTGCCCGCTTGCGCTCGCGCTCTTCCTCCCGTGCGCGCGCTCCGCGTTGCCTTGGGTCAATGACCTCATAATCCCTCTCCGCCTTCGCCACCTCTTCCTCATTGCCCTTGGGGAAGTGCAGTAGGTGTCCGAGGAACCCCACATCGTCGTCTACCTCCATTCCTTCCTCCTCACCCGCCGGTTTCAGCTCACCCTCATCGCCATCCGGCCGGCCCTCACCCTTGTCCTGTTCGGGCGGCGGCGAGTCCTCAATGGGAGCGCCCTTGAGTTTTGTGCGGAAGCTGTTGAGCGCAGCCAGCACGTCGCCCTCGTCCTTGCGACCCTTGCCCTTTTTGTTCGTCCCGCGACCTTTAGTGTACTTGGCCATCTCCTCCTCGAGGTACGACTTCTTTGGCTTTTTCTTCGCGGGTGCGTCGTCGTCGCTGTCCGCATCGCCGGGGCGGCGCGTGAGTTTGCGGATTTCCGCCTCCATCTTGGCGATCTCGGACTGGCGCGAGGTGCTCGCCGCCGCCTTTTCACGCTCGTGCTGCTCGCGGATCTTCGTGATGTCGCTCTCAGTTTTATCTTTGCCCTTGGAGCTTTTCTTTTCGGCCTGAAGGGCGTGTCAGATGAGGACGTGGTAAACAACCACTAAGCCAAGAAGATATACCTGTGGGGCGTCGTCATCTTCTGGGCGGTCGCGTTTTGAAGATGTTTTGGGTTCTGGAAGTGCGGGGACTCCTGGTATTGACGGTACTTCCGCGTCGACGACTGCGCCGGCAGGTATGAGCAGTAAACTTGACTCTATGTGAAGTATACGCACGGTCTGGGCGAACGATTGGTTTCTTCTTGAACACCACTGGTTCCTCCTCTGCATCCTCGTCTCCACCAAAGCTCAGTAACTTGACGTCCCTATGGAGGAAAGAACAGTTCGGATAACGTCATCATGCCAGTGATCATTGGAACTCACTTCTTTGCTCCTCGTCGCCTCTGCTCTTCCTCACGTTCCCGCTGGGCCTGCTCTCGTGCACGCTGCTGGGCGCGTTTCTCCTCCGCAGTTATACGAGGAACGATGTCTTCGAAGGGATTGTCCACTATGCGAATCTTCTTGATCTTCGGCGGGCTAAACCAGTAGATTGTCAGAGACAGCGATAGAATGAAAGATCATTCGCGTACTATAGTGGCCGCTCATTGCCATCCAGCTCTAGCAGGGTTTCCTAAGTTCGAGAATGCTGGTGCAGAGGACGGATCGTCTTACCCATTTCGCCAATCTTCAGCACATCTTGTGGCACATCAAGTCAATGTCCTGCACGCATACATACAGATCACCACTTACTGAAGAATGTGTCCCCTATGACGCGTCCGAAGAGAGTATGCTTGCCATTCAACTCGTCCGCGCGATCTGGAAGGAGGAATACTAGCTGTAGCCTGCCTGGTGCATGGCATTCGTGGACCAACGTACCTAGGGTGATGAAGAACTGGGAGTCATTTGAGTTCTTGCTCCCGTTGTTCGCCATACCGACCAAACCGCGGTGCACGAATCGTAACCTGGGGTGAATCTCATCGTCGAATGGCTCTAATGAAGTGCGTTAGTCAATTGTTGGTGCAGAACTAAGTATGGGAGTGCGTACCTCCGTAGAATGACTCCCCTCCTCCTCCCGTCCCTGTCCTGTCACCAGTTTGTACGAGGAAGTTGGGTACCACCCTACAGTGTCACCGTGGTCAACACGCGCTACATACGCGCAGTTCACAGTCGAGCCTCCACTCACCGGTGGAAGATAACACCATCATAGTATCCTAGAACGAGTGTCAGAGCATATGAAGAGCGGGTCAAATAACCTTCCCACCTTCCATGGCTAGCGCAATGAAGTTGCGGCATGTCTTGGGGGTTTCCTGGAGGGGGCGTGAGTCGGAGGTCGCGGTATTCGAGTCTAGCAAGAGCACACACCTTTGACCAGAGTTCCATGTCAACCTCTCCTACAGTCGTCTCAATTATCACGCGTCCACGAGTAGGTAGCGCCATGGTGGGAGTGGTGAAGCTTAAGAGTTGAGTGCACAGACGGGTCCGACTCGGAGGCAGACTGAGTCTGACGCCCCCGTCGCGGTCACTCGTCCCGTGAGCTCGTTCAAGACGCCCGCTCCAGCACTTGTCCTGTTTCCGATCTCCATCTAAATTCTTTGAGAATCCCGTATCCCTATATCGTCCGCCACTCTCACGACCACCACGCATTATTATGGCCGAGGCTTCGTCGAGCTCGACGCGTCCCCTGCGCCAACCGGCCGCCCATTATATCGGCTTCAACGGCTTCGTCGACCCCGTGCGCCACAGGATGACGGGCTCCGGGCCCCCGCCCAAGACAAACCTGCACGCCGTCGCTGCAGCACCAGAGCGCGCGACGCGCGAACAGCTGAATGACCTGCGCGACGCGGTACAGCGCCGCCAAGCCGTCGAGAACATTATGGAGCTGGGAGGGACGTACTTTCCGGGGTGAGTCTACGCGTGGATGGCGGAGGGCGGGCTTCGCTGAGAGCCTGGGGGTGGGACACGCAGGATGGACGCCATCCGGCGTATGAACGAGATACCTGAGACTCCCGCAGCGGTACAGGGGCGCATAGAGCAGCTGCAGAAGAAGCTCACGGAGGACGTCCGGAAGCTCTACGAGTGGCACGCGCAAGACTACTATGATGAGATGCTCGACTTGTCGCGGTCAAAACCAGACATCGACGACCCAGGCGTAGAGGTGCGTTTACAATTTTTCAGAATGTCCGCGAGTCATTCCGATGGTCGTACAGGCATTCTATAAAGACTCTCGGTCTGCGTACGACATGGCTTCGGCGTTTGACGACGAGCTGGACGCACACATGCATGCACATCTGCGTGCGGTGTATCCTCTCCGGAAGCAGCACGCAGCACTGTTAGTGCAGGAAGAGGCCGACCAGAGGAAACGGGACCAACAGTTTCCACAAGACATTGCGGCATTCGATGCTATTCGCAATCCGGAAGTCAAGGTACGCCCCACCAATCCCCAAGATATTTACACGCCATTATCGCTACTCACGCGCTTTGTGTGCTTAGCTGCGTATCGCTCGGTTTCTTGCCGGGGATGACGTCATGCAAGAGAAAATGATGGATCAATTCCAGTGGCGATGGCTGATTTGCAAGGCTTTAGTAGGACACTACAAAGAGAACGTAGGCACCTCTTTTACCTCTTCTGTATATTCCTCCCAGAGGCCAGTTAACCTATTTCGTTTTTGCAGAAGACATTCAAGGAACAGATCGAGAAGTTACTGCAGGCTTATGAGTCTCGCGATCCTCGTACGAGGACGCCAGCCAACCCAGGCCCATAGGATACGCTCGTGCGCAGTGTATCCTCCTACGCAGCAGGCGATCCCCACTATACCTCACCTCCTATGTCCACGTGTATAACACCTTGCATACATTACAGCGCTATCCCAGTTGACCAGGCACGCTACATGCCGCCATTCCATATTTTACGGCACGCTACGAGGCAGTCGTTACATGGAAGAAGGAAAAGTATGAGATTATATGAATGGAATACATGTACATTACAGGAGGGCGCAACCCCACTGAATGGATAGGGTGAATACGTCTTTGCACATTGCAGGGCACCTGAGAGGATGTCAGTTCGGTGCAACAGAAATATCAAGGTAGAAAGATCAGGGGTGTCAAGTTTTGGAGCACGCCCTCACAAGTGAGGTATAACTCCTTGAAGAAATTCAAAAGAATAGAACATCATCGAACACAAAAAGAAGGAAAGCGCACCTTCATTATCCTGATCCATGCCTGCAGGACCGCCCAAATGTATCCCCCACCCCCGTCACCTTGCCTCTCCGGAGACCTGGCGCCGTGCATCAGCACGGCGCGACGAACGTACAAGCGTTCAGGAAGCAAAAAATACGCGTGAAAAGGGGAACGCTGACAGAGAGTAAGCCCCATTCCGTTCGCGGGCGGCCCCCGCGAAGGGGACGCATCCCGCGACCGCATAACTGTGTCTATGAGCAACCATCGCGCGACGACGCACCCGGACGAGGCGGCGACGCTCGTATCCCCGCGTCGCCGCAGAGTGCGCCGTCGGCGGCAGAACTGGCTCGGGCGAGCACCACCCTCCTCGCGAGGAGAGAAGGTGGCGGCAGTGCGACCGGCCGCCCGTCGTCCGCGTCGCCGTGCTTGGGGGCGAGGGCTTTCCAGGATGGGCGAGGGCGTGTTCTGCGTCTCCGGGGACTTTCCCCACAGCCGAGGAGGAGGGCGCGAGGGCCCCCTGTGCGTGAGCTGCGATAGCGGTCCTTCCGACAGCGTTCTGGAGGAGCAGCGCGAATTTTTGGCGGGTAATATAGGACCAAAATTGGAGCGGAGATACGATCTTTCAGCGATGTTTTTCAGTCTCCGCGCATTGGGGAAGGCCGCCCATCGACCGTGGGGGTGCGCACGTGCCTTGTGGCACCGGCAGACGCGTGTGTGCCCCACCACGGAGGAGAGTCGGGTAGACTCGATTGTGCCTCTCATTAACTGCTCGACTCTGTACCCCCTTCACACCTCCGCTCCTTCTCTCCCTCACACCATAATGCAACCCGGCTCTAGCGCCTCAGCATCGTCCTACCATGCTCAGGACCCCCCTCCCCGCTCGGACCTAGTATGGGATCGCATCCCGTCCCTCAAGATCGTTCGCCCCCCCAAAGGTGTGTTGCCTACACATTCTTGGTCATTGGGACTGTCCCAACGGCACTGAATTCTCTTTGGAATAGGACCATTCTCTCCACAAGTTGACGAGCGTTGCTTCACCTTCTGCTCGCAAAGCATCACTGGTCGCATTCACGGGAACGACCCATGGTGTCGCACCATCTGCTTTCGCCGGGTCTTCGCCCACGAAGTCACCCGTGTCCTAAGTCATCATCGCTCTCAAACCGCAAAGCAATCTCAGGGTCGCAAACAAGTGGAGACTAAGGAAGTGCCCGAGACTGCTCCCGTCAACCACCCCCTACCCCCGGAAGGCCAGCGATACAGCGGCTGGCTCTCTATGCTCCTCCAGGAACGTTTTGGAGACCTAGACGATGAGACACATGACGCGGACCATCTACATCAACCACACCCGACCGAGATGAAGTATTGGCAAGAAGGCTGGTACCTTTGGTGGTCGACCAGCCGCTGGGCCGCACAGGAGAAGCTCGATCTCATGCGGAGAGACCTGCAAGGGCAGACAGACTGGCAGGGCTTCAAGGATAAGAAGAACGAAGAATGGGCGAAGGGTGCGCCGCCTTTCGAAGACCAAGCACAAGGCCACTTAGACGGGCACACGGAGCCGCACCCATTCGAAGATTTAGGGAATATGCAGCCATTTCCCGACGTCTCGTGAGTTGTCTTCTCTATTGCGTTTCCCTGTGGTGCGTTCGGTGGTCCGTGCGTGCGCCGCACTAGGTTAGCTCTGTGTGGCATCTGACGCCGCACAAATGAGCGCGTCGTGGACGAAATAGATCACAGTGCAGACGGCGACCACGAACCCTGATCGTTTCGTGCGGTGCCAACAGGTGCATGTACCACACAGGCGGTGCGCAACTGTCCGCACATAGCTGCGCACTTCGCCTTTCGGCCCGGACCGCCTGTCGCTTCTTGACTTCTCGGTATGTTCCCTCTGAGGCGTGGCTGACACCCGTACTTCTAGGGCCTCGTCAATATTGCTCCCTCTCCCGATACTCCCGACATCCATCCCCTCCATAATGACCTCTATCCGTCCTGCTCTCGCACCAACAGAACGCGTGCTCGCACTCGTGCACGAGAGCATATCGTCTGGCGCGCAACGGGAACTCATGGGCAAGATGTGGGAGAAGGCGCAGACGGACGAGCCACGGAAGCTGCTCGTCGTTGCTTGGGGGAGGGTACGAGAAACCCTCTGGGGTGGTAGCTCGAGCGAGGGTGAGGGACGGGAGAGGAGTCATGGCGATGGCGGGAAGGACGAGAAGAGGTAGGAAGCCTCGCCGCTACGTCTCCTAATATTATGAGGTGTGATATAGATGCTTGCTACGAGTAATGGACAGTGCTGGATGGCAGTTTTATCAACCTGACGGGATGCCTCGATGATGGTGTAAAGGCGTGTTACTGTCCCAACAAAACGTCAGTAGTGGACTGTCTCATAGGCCCTAGACCAAGGTCTACTAGTGACGTCAGGGCTTGGCTTGTCATTAGCGCCCACCATTTGGGGGTGATTTTTGGAGGATAACAATGAGATAGGAAGTTGGAACGGAGTGAAAGAGTGGACTTAGGGTGGCTTGCACTAAACGTGCACAGTAATTAGGACCTGAATTAGCCATAAGTAGAACCCCATATTAAACGGCTGCGAACAGCTTGAGAAGCAAGTGACTGATCCCATTGCCCTTCTGCACGTAAAACCTAAACTTGGCCCGAGTTGAGCGCGTTTCTTCTGTCCGCTGCCTGCAACTGCCCTCAAGACCGCTCCACTTATCCCTAGGACCAGATTCACACTTTACTACTCCCACTTCTAAGCTATGCATAGGCTGCCCGCGGGAGTCTGTCTCTACTTGTGATAACTTGGCGCCGAGAATTCACCCTAGTTTACGCGAGCCTTATGCAATCGCATTAGTTTTCCCAGTCTCATGGTCCGGCCGCCGGTCCTTCTCTGCTTCTTGTGGTCTGGGCGCGACCTTTGAACACATACATATGTAAGAGGTTCTCCCCACTGGTCTCCGTAATCGACCCACATTCCTCGATTCCTGCGAACGCACTCATATCGTCATTATCGCTATCATGGCAGGGTGCTGCAACGACGGCGGCTGCGGCAACGCCCGCGACACTCCCAAGAATCCTTCGCCCACTGGCAACGAAATACCCAACGTTCATGCGGAAGCTGCGAAAGATGCTGAAGCTAGTGGTGTAGGCTGTTGCGAGGGCTCTGTCTGCAAGTGCAGCGGTCAGTCGTCCAGCTACTTCGAGGGAAGTCCTTACTCATCCCTTTTTCTGTCCAGATGCTTGCTTCGACGAGCTTGCCCGTGTCATGTGTGGCGACGACGAGACGCATCTCCACAACCAAGGCACCGCTGATTCTTACAACGAAAATCGTGTGACTGAAGGAGACTGCGAGAGCGGTAAGCACCCATTTTCCTCTTTGGGGATCAGAAGCGACCGGATACGCTGGCGTGTACCGAAAACCGGCGCGTTCTGCCACCCCTTCTATACGTCCCTGTCCACTTTGCTAAGATCTACATAGTTATAGGATCCGACTGCACCTGTTGCGGCGATGACAAACCTGCCCCGACGGAAGCCCCCGGAAAAGAGCCAGCTATGCCCTCCGTTGACAGCTGTGGACAAGCCGGTCTCCGCAAGCGCACGACCGCGAAGGCATCTAGCTCGTCTCCCACGTACCCCAAGCAGGCATGTGGCGAACACCGCACCTTTGCCCGCACCCGCTACAACGACACGCTCGCCGCCTTTGGATGTGTATGCAAGGCGCTTCTCGCTCGTGGTCTTCAATCCTGCTGCACTACGACCGGTCGCAGCGGTAAAGGTGTCGCCGCATCCATATCGAGCCGACGTTCCTCCCGTCGTCTCTTCTCCAACCGGCCCCCTTCCGTCGATTCGTGCTGCAGCAAGGGTGACTGTTGCGGGCCGTCCCAGAGCGTCCACAGCCTTCCGTACAAGGGCCATGTCGAGTCCCGGAGCATCAAGTCTGTCAAGAGAGAGTCGAAGGCTTCGCTGGACTCCTGCTGCGGCGATGGATGTTGTGGAGGGAACGAAAGTAAATCCTGCTGTGGCGATAGCTGCTGCGACGGGGGCGAATCCAGCACGGGACCTGCCGATGAAGAGAAAGTCGAGCACGTTGCCGTCGACATGGGGGAGAAGGCCGGCGCATCCGAAGGAGGACACGCCGTTCTAGCTATCAAGGGCATGACCTGCGTCGGCTGCGAGAACAAGCTCGCCCGCATCCTCCACGGCATCCCCGCGATCAGCAACATTAAGACGAGCCTCGTCCTGTGCCGCGCCGAGTTCGACTTCGATGATAGCGCCGCAGACCTTGCCACTCTAGTCCAGCTCATCGAGAAGGGGTCCGGGTTCTCCGCGGAAGTCATCGACATCGGAACGACCCGCGAAGTACTGGTCTCCGTGCCCACTGCACTTCAGGACGAATTCCTCGCTTCCACCAAGCCTGTCGGGGTCGAGGATGTTACACGCTTCGACAAGGATGCCTTCCGCGTTAGCTATGATCCTCGCACCATCGGCGCTCGCGAGATTATGGCGTTCTACAAGACCTTCGAGCCGACCCTCGCCCCTGAGCCCCCGGACCCTGCCCTCGCCGCCGGAGCGAAGCACATCCGCTACCTGGCCGCTCGAATGGTCGTGTCCGCCGTGCTGACCATCCCCGTCCTGGTGATGACGTGGGCCCCGCTCCCGCCCAACCCACGTGCATACGGCGTCGCGTCCCTCGTCCTCGCCACGATCGTCCAAGCCGCTATCACTGGCCCGTTCTACATCAGCTCTTTCAAGAGCTTGTGGTTGACACACCTCGTTGAAGTGGAAGCGCTCATCGTCTTGAGCACTACTGCAGCGTACGTCTATTCCGTGGTCGCCTTCGCGTTCGAGATGGCTGGCCGGCCCCTGTCCACGGGAGAGTTCTTCGAGACAAGCACCCTCCTCGTCACACTCATCATGGTCGGCCAGTTCGTGAGCGCCGTTTCTCGCCAGCGCGCAATCGAGGCTATCTCCATCCGGTCGCTTCAGGCTCGCACCGCGCTCATCGTTCTACCAGACGGTGAAGAGGAACTGGATGTCCGCCTTGTGCAATACGGCGACACTTTCAAGGTCCTTCCCGACTCTGCGATCATCACCGACGGAGAGGTGCTATGCGGAGCGAGCACGGTGGACGAGTCGATGATGACCGGAGAGTCGCGTCCTGTGGAGAAGGGGCTTGGAAGCGCCGTAATCGCAGGGACGGTCAACGGTCCGAGCACACTCCTGGTCAAGGTCACTCGTCTTCCTGGGGAGAACACGATCAGCGACATCGCGCGGATGGTCGACGACGCTCGGTTCTCTCGTGCTCGCGTGCAGGAGACAGTCGATTGGGTCTGCGGGTGGTTCGTGCCGGTGGTGATGGTGCTGACGGTGATCACATTCGTGATTCAACTCTCTGTTGGCATCGCGGTGCGCCACCAGTCGAAGGGAGAGGCTGCCATTGCGGCTCTGACGTACGGGATATCCGTGTTGGCAATTTCGTGTCCGTGCGCAATTGGACTGGCAGTGCCGATGGTGATCCTGATCGCGGGCGGAGTGGGGGCAAAACTCGGACTGGTGTTCAAGGCTGCGACGACAATCGAGCAGGCGC
The DNA here is from genome assembly GCA_900155495.1 of Porogramme epimiltina. Taxonomy (NCBI): domain Eukaryota; kingdom Fungi; phylum Basidiomycota; class Agaricomycetes; order Polyporales; family Polyporaceae; genus Porogramme; species Porogramme epimiltina. The sequence goes on from FTLJ01000201.1 coordinate 19,943, forward strand.
GGAAGGTGACGCACGTTGTGCTGGACAAGACTGGCACGGTGACGCAGGGCAAGCTGTCGGTCGTGGACCGCTTTGTGGACGAGTCTACTGGATTCGACGTGCCGTCCGTGGTTGGTGCCCTCATCTCAGCCAGCCGCCACCCTGTCGCTGTTGCTATCGCGTCTACCCTCCCTCCCTCGGTCGATGGACAACCTCCGGTTGAGAACGTGTCGATGATGACTGGGAAGGGGATCCAAGGGACCCTCCTCGGCAAGGAGCTCCGTGGCGGCAGCGCGAACTGGCTCGGTCTGGAGACACATCCTACCATCCAACCCCTGCTCGGTCAAGGCCTCACAATGTTCTGCGTGACCCACGGTGGCAACCTCGTTGCTGCGTTCGGCCTCGCTGACCAGCTCCGCCCCGAGGCTCACGCGGTCATCAAGGCCCTCGGGAAGCGGAAGATCAAGGTCTCGATTCTGAGCGGCGACCACGCTGCTGCTGTGGCATCCACCGCGACCGCGCTGGGTATTCCGCCGGAACGCGCTCGGGCAGGCTGCCTCCCCGCGGACAAGCAAGCGTACATCAAGGACCTGACGGCCAAGGGCGACATAGTGCTGTTCTGTGGCGACGGGACGAACGACGCCGTGGCGCTGGCGCAGGCGGCCATCGGAGTGCACCTGGACGCGTCCTCGGGCACGAGTGCGGCGGCTGCGGCATCGTCTGCGGCGGACGTGGTGCTGACGCGGGCTGACCTGGGCGGGGTGGTGGCGCTGCTGGAGCTGTCGGACGCGGTGGCGCTGCGGGTCGCCGCTAACTTCACGTGGTCTGGGGTGTACAACTTGGTGGCGATCCTGTTCGCGGCGGGTGCGTTCGTGGACGCGCGGATCGCGCCTGCGTACGCGGGCCTCGGGGAGCTCGTGAGCGTGCTGCCTGTGGTGCTTGTTGCGCTGCAGCTGAAGTGGTTCAAGCCGAAGGGTCTAGACTATGGGAGGTCCGGAGTTGGAAAGGCTTGAACGGGAGGGGAGCAGCGCGCGACAATGGGTGGCGCGTGGCGAACGTTGGCCGGGAACAAGAAGTGGAATAGAGGAGGTAGCGAAGAGAACGTGCAATTCGTTTTGGTTGTAGTGAGCTTTCATTTGTTGACGTATCGATCCCTCTCTGATGTCTACGGTGCGAAAGTCATATGCGTGGTATACTCGAATGACATGGAATATATGATCCCTTTTGTGACCCTACTGAACCGGGGTGGCTTTTCACCCCTTCGTAAACTATCAGCGAAGGAACAACGATCATGATAGGAGAGGTAATGCACTTACCCTAGCAGGACTGATGCCAGCAACAAAAGTTCGGGTCCCCCGCGAGCTCACCGACAGCTCGCTCGTCTTCCATTTCACGTGCCGCGCCCTCGACATGAGGCCCATGTTAGCCCGCCTCGTGGGGCAGGCCGAACGGGGTCACTGCGTTGTCAGCAGACGATATCGCAAGCGCTCGTTCTTGCACCTCCTTCCTGTTTCGCAACGGAGGGCAGCGGAGTTTCCTCCACGTGCTCGAGCGCCCGTCAGCCCCCAAGCCCTTATATTCCGCCCTCTCTTTCGTCTCCCTCCTCCCTCACCTCTCTTCCCTACTTCCATCTCCTAGTCTCCCTCATGCACTCCGCCTGCCATGCCCCGTCCTCAACGCACAAGCTAACAACTGTGAGTACCTCATCCACCGACATACAACCCTCCGCCACACCTAACCACTTCCCGCCACCTTGCCGCCACCCTCCCCTGCCTCCTCGTAGTCGTCGTCGGTGCTCATCGTCTTTCCATCGTCAGCTCAGGATAACGTCAAGATACTATTCCAACGGATGCCGTAAACCCCAAACGGGTGCATCCACAACATCGAGCCGACTTCAAGCTTGACCACCGCCACAACCACCGGACCACCTTGGGTCAAGACCACCAACGCTCGACGCTACAAGATATAACATCAACGCTGCTACTATCAACATACTCTTGGTTTTTTTCCCGCCAACATATCGGGGCCTCAACTCAACTTGAACACCGTCAACCGCCGCAAGCACGCGCTCCAACATCAAGTCCCCCGGTTCTATGTCCGTCGTCTGTCTCTGTCTCCGTTTCGTTGCTCTCTCGATTGTCGTGTCCTTCGCCGCCTCCATGTCTTTGCGGCTGATCGTCTCCTGTCTTTACGAGTCCTCTAGCTCCGTATTCGCTGTCGTTCTCCGTTTCTATTTCGTCACCCTTTCTTTTATCTGCTGCTTCGTGTTCATCGCCGCCCCCATGTCTTTGCGGCTGGCCGTCCCCTGTCTTTACGTACTCGTTCAGTGTCTCGGTCGTGGCGTAGATAGTCGGGCACACACGCACGGCTCGCTCTCGGGCGTTGGTGGGGTCGCCGCTGTGCTTCGGTCGGCGGTGGCCTCGGGGGGAGTTTTGGTCGCTGTCCGGGGCAACCGGCAGTGGCATTCCTGGAGCCTTCCAAGACCCATTGAAGGGCAGGGCGGACGTATGTTATCTACGACGCACCAAAGGCCAGGTTGTACCCCGCGCCCTCTTTTAAATGGCAGAGAGCTTGTTGTGTTGTTGTTGATGCCCTGCACGCGTTAATATAACGACGTGCATTTTTTCCTTGGTGTGCGATATCGTGTGTCGACGCGAGGTTGTAAAGTTCGCGAGGTGTCTCCCGGCGCAGTCGAGGTACCACACTGTCAATCGATCCGAGCCAGTTGTGATACATCCGGAAACGTCGCCTCGACGCCATCGATCCTCCCACTGAATGCGGCTGCGAGCGATTCGGCCGTGTGGGCATGGGACCATTGTTGGATTAATTGAGACTAAGCCGAGAGGAGTGATCCGTCAACTGTTCCCTCTGGCGAGGGTCCGGTGAGTCACATCGCTGTAGCGGCTCAATCATATAATTCCTTGTAATCCGGCTATAGAGGAGGAGTAAACCATCTCACCTTGACTAGAGAATATACACGACGTGAACCAATGGCACTTCACATTGGAGGCTAACTCCGGTTATGCTATCTGGGGGAGGTTTATCTTACGCGGTACCCGTTGCGCTCCTCATATCAGCCACCCTGGTGGGCTCCACACGGCAACGCGTCCGCTCTGCTTGTTCGCCACCGTGTTTGCCAGCCGCGTCCTTACGCCACCAGCTCTTTGGCGGGGTTGACCACAGCCCCTATATGCATGGGTGGCGTCCATTACCCCAAACATGGTAATCAACTTCCCAAATACGGTCCGGCCCGGCTCCGAAGCCCCGGCGGAGTTCCAATCAGGACCACCCTGCCCGCCTCCGCCCCCGCTCCGGGCACAAAACTCGCCCACCCTCTCCTTCTTGCCCCCAACCCCCTTCCCTCTCTTCCACCATCTCGAGCAACTCGATGTCTACGCCAACACTTGTGCTCCTTGCTTGTTGTCGTGGGCTCTGATGTGCCTGTATGCGCTGTGAATCGCGTTGACCACCTTCAGCCACACTTGACCACCACCGACGCCACCACCCGTAGAACGATGGGTTCAAGTCTCGCGGCTGTCTCTGGCGGTATACAAGAAGCACTCAACATCTTCGATGAACTTGAAGTGGAACTCTGGGCTGGCGGTGGTCTCGGCGGTTTATCTTCACCTTCACTGGGCCCTCCGGCTTAGTCTGTTCTCGGTGCTCCTGCTGACATGTCCCAACCTCGCGACGCAGCCAATCTTTCAGCCCAGTGAATGCTCGGCCGTGCCTATTCTATGCGCTATTCCTGCTACTCGGACCCTCGCACCTTCTTTGGACGCCCATGGGCCTCAAGTTCTTCCGTGGTCAGCCGCTTCGTCTCGCTCCGCCCTCGCCACCAACCTTCAAGAAGCAAGCTACAGGCTTCACGACTTCCCTCACCTGCGAGTATTCTTCTTCGCCTCGACCTTTCTAGGCTTCCAGGAGTCCTGCAACTGCCATAAATTCTTTGCATCAATCTCTTTCACTCTTGCTTGCGTTGGTTTCGGACTCAAGACTACCTGGTTCTGGAGAGCGTGGCTACTGGGTCGTACTGCTCAGGCTCGTATGCGTCCATCGCGGAAGAAGATACTCAAGCACTCACCACATCCGTATGGGAAAACTCGAACCTCAAGACTTTTGGTGGTCAAGCGCCTCTTCGGTCAGCTACCTGCCTCGTCTAGCTAGTCCTGACGGTCAAACCTCAACACTACCCGCTACCTGTCTCCGCGTTTACAAGTCGTCCCCAGAGACATTCTTCTAGTCCTGCGCGCCTCAACTAGCCCCGTGGATTCAACCCTCTCGCTGTTGTCTACCCTCGCATGCAAGACCTTAATTCCAACGAGTGTCAATAGCTTCTCGCCTCAACCCCAAACCTCGTTGTTCAAGATCACCCTGGTCAAATCCTGTCGTCTTCTCGATCCTTATGTGACGCTCGTTCTGCCCTGCTCTCGGACGCTTTTCTTGCCTTGGATGTGGGGGCTTATTTGCTCAACGGTCGACTACAGATGTGACAGAACAAACTCAAGAACTCAACTCACTAGGGTACGGAAGCATAAGCTCTTTGGCGGCCAACGTTCAACTCCTTTTCGGGTCTCGACGCTCTGATTACTGGTCTTTGCGTCTACAAGCAGCTGTCTGGTATACTTGTCTGATCTTGCGTTCTTGAAGCGGCTCTGTTCATTCTCGCTCTTGGCTTTTTCGACCACTCCACAGACGCTTTGGCTACGCTGACTCTGGTCTCGCTGGATCCTTCGAGGCGATCTAGGCAGCATCAGCCCAAGATATCCAATCAGTTTGTCGCAGTCAAGGCCCATGCGCCAGCTGCAAGAGAGGGCTCTCAATTTTGCCTTGGTTCATGTGGTTCTATCTCGTCTCGGTTTTTTGGCTCTGGAACTCTGGCTGTGTCGATGCTCTCTTCTCTGTGAAGAACTCCCAATCCGCCCGGTCTACCGGAACTTTAGCACCACACTTCAAGATTTCAGTCAAGTCCTGCGCTTGTGTTTCCTAGCCGATCAAAGGCCTTCGATTCCACAGTTTCCGTTCCAGCTTCTAGCCTTTACTAGTCTCGTACTAGGCTTCTCTAGTGAGACTCTAGCTGCTCTGTTGCTTGTCAAGGACACTCGGCTGGCCTGTTCCACCAAACATCAAGAGGACCCGGCCTCTCATCATGGTCCCGGTCTCTGCTTCTTGGCTTGCCGTGGTTTCGTAGTTCCGGCGTTCGGTGTTTCATACTGCCTGAGTGCAGCTGCCGCTTGTGGCGTCTCCTGACCCTCGCGTCGTGGATTATGTCGTTCGTAGATACATGGGCAGGCACGCGCAGATCGCTCTCGGGCGTTGGTGGGGCCGTCGACGCACTACAGGTGGCGACGGCCTCGGGGGAAGTTCAGTCCGCCGTCGGGGCAACCGACGGCGGCACACCTGGAGCCTTCGAAGATCCATACAGGACAGGGCGGACGTATGTTATCTACGACGCACCAAAGGCCAGGTTGTACCCCACGCCCTCCCTTAAATGGGCGGAGAGCTTTCTTGTTGTCGTGATCCTTTGCCCCGCACGTAGCAATATATGCGCGTGCTTCTGCTATGCCTTGGTGTGAAGCGTGAGAACATGAGCTCAAAAATTGACCTTGTGAACGCAATGCAAGCCACAAGTGAAAGGGACTTTCGAATGACAACGAATACCCTGTGAATACCTCTACAAGCTCCTTTAGGTAGGTTACTTCCGAGCGATCTAATAGGTATGAGCCGCTGACTGCACCGCGAATGATCCGAGTCCTCAGCCTAGTCCTCGTGGAACCCACCCATAGCCCGTACAGCTTCGACTAGTCGACGGTAGTCCCGTAACAGCTCACCCACTTCCGATACACGTATGTCGTCCTCAGCGCACGTCATGAACCGCGCGTTTGGCGGAGATACGCGAATGGAGATGGGCGATTGCGCGCGGGACGATACCGGCGACTCGACGTGTCGTGGCGCACTATGCGCTGGTACGAGAAGCGACGAGGGCCGCGAGTTGGGCGGTGACGCCTACACCTGGTAGTTAGCGTACGTCACACGTCCACTCGCACGGGAGCACGAACCTTCGCCACCTCGCTCGGAGTGCCTTGGGAAAGCCTCCCGAGCCCGGGAACGCTGGCGAGACGGTCAGCCAAGCTCTTGCGGCCACTGCTCACACTCGCGCCGCTCGTAATCTTGCGCTTGCGCGCCTGGCGGCTGCGCTGGCTCATCATGCTCTCGAAGCTCCGAATGCTCCGCGCGTCGTGCTCCTCCTCCTCCTCATACTCCTCCTCTTCGTCTTCCTCGTCGCCCGCCTCGCTCGACTCCTCGTCCGCAGACGCGTCGTCCGGGCGCATCGAGCGGCTGGAGCCGGGGCGCGACGGCACCTCCATCATCTGCTGCCCGGCCTCCTCGCCCGGCGCGGGCGTCTTGCGCCCAGGGAGGGACGCGGCGATGCTCGCGATCGAGAAGTGCGTGTCCCGCCGGAGGAGGCCGAACCGCGGCTGCGGCACGTTCCACGGCGCGGCGCTCTGCACCGCGTCGATGGGCGGCGTGGCCGTGCCCGCCGCCTCTGCGGCCGCGGCGCCTAGCGTCTGCCCGGGGAGGAGGGCGCGCAGGACGCCGAAGGAGGTGTCGACGACGCCGGTGAGGACCTTGTTGGCGGAGCCCGCGAGCGCGTCCACTTGTTGCTCGACGCGCCCGCGGAGGCTCGATTGGGGTATGCGCGGCGAGCCGCCTTCGGACCCCGGACGGGATATTGGGATGGGCGTGAGTTCGGCCGTGCTGTTATGCACACCCTCCGTCAGCATTAGAACAACGGGTTTGGATACACCAGGGGGAGGCGGAAACAAGACAGCAATGTGAGAGGTGAGTCATCATGTATCGGGAGCATACATGATGACTTCCAGTGCCGTAGCAGGCACCGTTCGTGTTCCAAGAGCCAGAAAAGGACTCGCCTTATCACCATCTTCTCGCTGTCTCCTAGTCCCAGGGCAGCCAGGTCGACGTTTTCAAGGAACTCGGCCACAGCCATTAAGTTAATAAGACAGTAGCCCTCTTCACCGCCCGCTGCGCGCTCGCGCCGGAATCGTTGGGTGAACAAAAGATGGGAAACGAGGTGTGGCGGGTTGGCCTTCACGACCGCAAAGATCATAAGTGGAAGTATGATGTCACCAGACACAGGGGTCGTCCCGGGCTCCAGAGGGGTGGAAGATTCTGGTGGAGGGGAGACCGTCAGGATGGGAGACGTTGACTGTGCCGAGTCCGCAGAAGCGTCATCACTGAGCAATGCGGTGTGCTCGGTGATAGTCAAAGGCTTCATCTCCGCAACGGGAGAATCGGTAATAGGGGAGACGACGACGGCGGGTGCTGGGGATGTAGCTCGGTCCGCCTCTTCGTCTTCATCTTCCGCGTGGACTGTCTTGCCAAACGAGCTGGCAAGCGGCGTCTTGTCGTCGAGAATCTCATCCTCCGCCTTCAGTCGCAGAGGCGGCAATCTAGACAGGCCGTCTGAAGGTCGCGTGAGGATGATTGTGATGCATACATGGTCCGTGACGTACCAACGAGAATTTTGTGGACCGATACCAACGTGGCAGCCTTGTCTGCAGGTGACCTACAGACGGAATCTAGCTGCACGAGTGCTATTCCGGGTCGATCAGCTAGTTGAAGCACAACGAGAGCATTCATACGCACTCTGCCCGCATGCTTTCACGAGCGCGTCAACCTCTCTGCCCGCTCCGCTAACTTCGACGCCCAAATGGCCGAGCCCGAGGTCGAGTAGATTTACAGCCGCGATTCTGCTAGAGAGGGCCTCATCGTGAGAAGCATCATCAGTACCCTGAGGAAGGAAGAGTCTACAACGTCATTCAGTACATCACATCATCTCCTGCGGTCGGAGGTCAACCCACCTGTCGTAGAAGAGTGAACAGATCGTCTTTTCGACGACGTCCATGATCCGGTTCACATAGACCGTCTTCGGATCTTCCTGCTCATCTTCGTCATGAGCACTCTTCTCGGTCTCCGTCCTGGAGACCTCCTTCTCCGCCTCCTTGTCCTCCTTGTCCAACTCTCCCTCACTCCCGCTGCTCCTGGCACCCTGCCTGCGCCACCGTCTCCCCTTCTCTTTCGCGACGTCCTCCGCCCAGCGCTTCCCCAGCTCCTCCTCAAGGTCGTACCAAAACTCCTGCAACCGCCTCGCGACCTCCTCGATCCCGCCCCCATCCGCCAGGTCGACCAGCTCCCCCGCGACCTCCCACGCCGACCCATCCGAGCCTCCCGCACCTCGCACCCGCGAAGCACCCGCGCTCGCCCCTAGGCCGCTCACGCGCCTGCGCCCTTCCGCTTGCGCTGGTGCGGCAGGAGCAGTAGGCGCCTTGCCGTACGCAACGGGTCCGAGCCAGAACGTGCTCTCAAGCACGCGCTCGCGCGCCCACGCAGGCACGCCCTCCACGGCGAGCGCACTGTCCAGCTCCGCCCGGAGCGCACTCGCGAGTCCGCTGAGGACCTGCGCGCGCTGCACGCGCCCGCCGATCACGTACGCGGGCACGCTGTGCGGCGCCGCAGGGTGCTCGGGCGGCGCGCTGCCGCCGCCCCCGCCGGGGGAGCCCGTTGTCGTCGCCGACGGCGCGGAGGGCGACTCGGCGGGGAGCGCGGCGGTGGACGTCGTTGGGCTCGCGGGGGGCGTCGTTGCTGCGGGGGTGGCGCGGCCGAAGAGGGAGGCGAAGGGGTTGGAGAGGCGGGGGCCGGTGCCGCTTGAGGATGAGAGCGTTTGGCGGGCACCGGGGCGCGGTGGGAGGGGTGGGCCCTTCGGGTGGGCGGCGGGTCGGGGTGGGATGGGGAGGCTGCTGGCGTGATCGTGGATGGCGAAGCTTGGGTACGACGGGCCGTCTCGGGAACTCCGACGGTGGTGGTGGCTGTCAGCGCCGTTCGCCGATGAGGTAGAGATCGTGCGAGGGAGGGGCGCTAGGGAAGCAAAAGCGGAGGCACGAGTGGACGGGGAGAGCAAGGACTGGAGCGGCTTCGATGACGTCGGGAGCGTAGAGCGGATTGTCAGCGAGTTACTATGGTTCACACCACACGCAAATGTAAACAACATATCTTCGATTAGCAAAACATATTGTACAAAACAACTCTCGATGGCGTACTCAATGATAGTCCCCCGCAATCCAGACTGCGTAACCACGCTCGACCCCGCAGACCCCGCACCGGCACCGCAAAAGGCGACGTGGTCCTTGATGAAGTCCGCAGTGATGGCCAGGTTGGACGGGTGTGGGTCCTTCGGAAGGAGGAGCGTGGCCTACCGAGACGAGACGTCATCGCCATCAGTCAAAATCGGGGGGGCGACGCTGCACAATCGCCGGCGCCGCGGGGACGCGGGACGCACCTTTCCCTCCGTGATCGCGCTCCACAGCTCGTTCCATTCCGGCGCGCGGTCGGCCTCGAGCGCGAACTTCTCGAGCATCGCCCAGCCCGTGCTCGCCGCGTCGAGCCCCGCCTTCTGCGCGGCGGCCTTCAGGTTCATGAGCTGCAGGCGATTGGCGGCGTCCCGGTCAGGGTGCGTCGACTGCGACGTCGTCCCTGTGGCTGGGGTGGTCGTGGCGGGCGATGGTGCACCGCGTTGTCTCGGCGTATACGGGACATACTTCGGTGGGGGTATAGGGCCAGATCCATCTCCAGAGTTGGAAGGTGATCCACCAGGCGCCGGTGGCGAGGCGGTGGGTGAAGTGAAGGATGAGGAACCCGGAGGGGGAGAAAGCAGGGGATGCGCAGTTAGGCTCTCGTGCGAGTTCGTGCGTGGTACATTCTGGATGCCAGACCGTCCTATGGACCCTGTAGGGAAGAGGCCTTCACGCCGAGCCATAGCCTTCCGCGATTAGTGCAGTATGTGCAATATAGAGAGCGTAGAATGGACGAGATCGGGTGCGAGCGGTCGCCGCTGCTTCTTCACAAGCCGGCACAGGGTCTCCTAAGGTACGGTATACCGTTAGCACGCGATACCGAACTATTTGGCCACATCGCGGGACGCAGAAGCCAGGCAATCCATTTGTCTGTGGCAGAACAAGAGAAGCGACGGGAACAGCGCATTCGCCGAGGACCATCCCAGCATTCGAGGCGTCGCCTCGATGGAGGTGGACCAGACACAGATACTCCAGAAGCCCACCCCCTCCATGCAGCGGAGCAGACCACGACGGCGGCGCAGTCTCACGGACGTAAATCCATGGCCGGATGTGCCAGAATACAATGCCTGCTCGACGAGCCCGCGGCTTCGTGATCTCGGAGGCGGTGGGGCCTCCACAGCCCGCGCCCGCCATGCGTGTACTCGGGAATCTTCGACTCCCGGCCGCGCACCGCGCAGCGTGGGCCGGCGAGGCGTCCGTGGCCGTTCGAGAAATTTTGCGCGAAGGCTGGGCGGGGGAGGTGGACGAGAGGGGCGGAGAGGAAGCACTCACTAGTTTCCGGAAACGCCGAAAGAGGGGGGACGCGAGGCTGTATGCGGTCGTAATCCCTGGCCGTGCCCTTCCCAGCCGACCTCCTGTCCGCTAGCTATTGAAAGCTGAATGCAATTGTCCCGGATGCGGTGACGTCGGGAATCGTGCCTGTCCGTGGGCCGAGATGTCTATGGCTGCGAGGAAAGTGGGGTGTGTGCAAGGGGTAGGCTGCGGGCTGCGGGATTAGGGAATGGCACAGCACAAGGATCCGCAGCTATTCGCAATGCGAAGAAGACGAGGAAAGGAGTCGTTGAACGGCTGGTCGTAATAGTGAAGGCTGAGATGGTCGGCATCTCGTCAAGATGGCCACGAGCCTGCCATGATGCACGGTACCTAGACGCGCGTCGGGCAGGGCGCGAGAATTTGAGTGAAGGCGCATCACGGAATAAGCGCCGCATTTGAGTCCTCTTGAATGGCGGTTATGTTCGGGATATCTGGTGAAAGCCCTCTCCCTCTCGTATCCAGAGCGAGTTGCGAGCGTGGTCTAATTGTGACAATTTGAAGCCAAATATATCCCTCAACGCAGCACCTGAGAGGGAGCCGTCTTAGTGCGCCTTGCGCTCGCTAACGCCAGATCCAATCTCATGCACTCATCCGGATGATGCCACATTGGACTTCTCGCACATTTCTATCGAATATATGGAAGAAATATCGCGTCCTTGGCCGCCGCAAGCCCAGCCGGTCTATCCCTGCTTCTAGCAACCTGCGCCGCTCCTCCAGATATTCCATCGGAATGTACCTCAAACCCATCGTGCACGTCGCTCGCACACGTCTTGTCCGCAAACGCCGTAAGCAGTCCGTAATTTGCGTGGCCGCTTTCACGGAACATCCCCAAACCGCCACCTGTGGCTCTCTCGGACCTTCCCGCCCAACCACCCTTTGAGCCGCGAATGGAAAGAAAAAAGGCATTTCGGCTAAGCCAATATCGACTCCTAAGCGCAACTTCCAGTTCTGATCCCGGTGCACGCGCCACGTCCACACACACACGGAGAAGGGAGTTGCAGGCCTCCTTACCACGCCACCGACGGAGAAGGCCCGGTCCGACGTCAGCGCCCCCAAAGGGTCCGACGCCCCAGCCCGCACCGCGACGCACACGAGCACACACCTCCCTCCCTACTTACCCGCCCGCCACGCAAGCTCCCGTCACATCTAATGAGCACGCTCACGACCCTAATTGCCCCATTACAACGGCTACGCCAGCCCTTATTGTTGTTCCCCCGCCCGCCGGCGCGCGCACCGTCCGCGGCGCCGGGCGACAGCATCCCTTCAAAAATAAACGAATAAACGAGAACGCGTCGAGCGAACTTCGAAGGCTCGCGCGACACGCGCGACCGCTCCAGGCCGCCGCGGCCCGTCACGGTTCCCCGCTGTGCCGCTGCGCAGCGCGCTCCGACCCGCCACGCTCCCGAGGGGCGAGGGCCGCCCGCATTCGCGTTCACATTCACATCGCGCGTGCTCATTTCGCGCGTGCTCGTTCTGCGCATGCTCATTTCGGCGGTGGCGAAAACGCGGGGGTCGCTACGCGCTACGCGAGCCGCGAGGTCCGACGACGCTCGGGGCCGGTCCTGTTCCGCTGCATACACACAAAACTCTGGCCCTACTTACAGAATCCAGATCATCAGCCAACGTGTGTGCCCGCCGAGCCGAGCCGCCGAATACACGTCGACCGTCATTGACAGGGGAGGGGGGGCGGGGGCGCCAGACAAGGGCGGCGCGGGGGCATGACGACGACGCGTTGTCGAAACGCGTCCCCCCTTCCCATTAAGTAAATTACGTGCGCGTCGCGACTCGCGTTGCCGTCCCGCCCCTCCCTTGTATATGGCAACGCAGGCGCCCCGCCCCCGCACGCGCCTGCCTCCTGGCGAGTGAGTAATGAGTAGGGTAAGTGAGTGAGTAGAGCCGCACGAAGCGAGAATATTGAAACGCAGCGCGAGGGCTCCGCGGACGGCGCGCTCGTCACCGGGGCTCGACCCCGCCCGACGACGGACCAGCCTGCCAGGGTGCTCGTGCGCGCGCGTCGCGCAGGGCCCTCGCACGCAGCCCGAACCACGAACCACGAACGACGCGCCCACATCACGGTCGCCCGACGTGGCACCCCGCCCGGCGGTCCGCGTCGCCCTCGTGCTCCCACCGCGCAGCGCGCTCCGCACACAGGCCAGGCGCGCAGTGTGCTCCGAGCATGCACACCCGCGCGCGCTTTGCGTTGCGTTGCGGACTGGACGGTGCTGGGCGAACGCAGATCCCGGTGCGCTCGGAGGCGACCGCGCGGGTCGCGGGCTAGCCGTGGCGGGGAAGGTCGCCCATGCCATGCCATGCCGACCCCGCGGGGCGCCAGCGGAAAGGGCGAGGGGGGGCTTCTAGCCCTGACGCGCCCGCGCCCGCCCGCGCGCGACGCGTTGCGTTGCGTTGCATGTCGCGCCGACCGAGCCGCCACCGACCCATACGACCGCGGCGCGCGCGCCCATCGACGGCGTGCTCGGGGACCACGGGGCGCCAGGGGACCGGGTGGCGCGGGAGGGCCGGATGACGATGATGGGGAGAGAGGGGGAGGCAGGCGCGCGATATAGGGGCGGCGGGCGCGCGTGTGAGGAGGGTGGAGAGGGGGAGCATCACGGCGGGCGGCGGGCGCGGTGGGGCGCGGGCACGCGTTTGGCTAGCGTCGGACGGGGATGCGCGCGGACGAACGCAGAACGACGTCGCGCTCCCCCCCGCGCGCGGGCTTCACGATGACGTGCCGCGATCATGCACCCGGCACGGGGTGGGGTTCCCCGGGTTGGAACTTGGAACGGGCATGGAGGTGCGCGCGCCGCAGGGTCGACGTCAGCGGCATCGCGATCTGCAGCCTACTTACGCGTCCAGTCACGACGCGTCGCAGCGTCGTCCGGCGTGCCCACGGCTGATAGAGTGTGCATTGGCATTGGCATGGTTATGCGCCGCTCCCGCCGCTGCTTTCCTGCAGCCGCAGGGGTGACGCAGCGGCTGAGAGCGCGGCGAGGCAGGTGTTGTCCTAAGAGCATATGAGCATGTGGGCATGCGGCCGGGGTGGACTCGAGGTGGATTAGCTGCGGATCGCGCGCGCACGGTGTCGCGCGGGCGGCCACTGTGAACGAGACGGACAGGCTTCGGAGTCGCGGTGTGCGCCGGATTGGCTAGGCAACGACCCGGCGCCGCGCGCGCACCGTCGTGGCAGGTGTCCTGTCTATTGTGCTCGCGTAGGAGGACGCAGGCCGGGGGATGTGGGTCCGGACGAGTGCCCGGGTGTCGACGAGGGTCCCAAGCGGCGCTGTTCACAGCCGGGGACTCGGTGGTGGGGGCGAGCGGAGGGCTGCATCCGGAAACGCCGGAGGGGCGGTGGTGGTGAAGGGCGGGCGCTGGGGGGTGCGGAGAACGCGGGGAATAGGACCGGAGGGCGAGGAGCGCGGGCGGGGATTCGGAGAACGTGCGGCGTCGTCCTGAGCGCCGTGACGCGCTGGGGTGCCTAATCCGGGTAGAGCGCGGATGCGGGATGCAGAATCATCATCGATGAAGCTGTGAGAGGCGGAATCATGATTGTGATGGCATTGTGCTTGGGTTGGTACTTGCTGAGCTGCTGTATCGCGAGTCCGAGTAAGCGAGTAAGCCACTAGGGCAGCTTAGGCATCGAGGGAGATACGAGACGGGGGGCACTGTTCGGGCGGTGGGTCAAGAACAGGAATGAAGAGAGATAGAAGGGACGCTGACCAAGTCTGACTCAGGACTGAGGTAACTACCAGAGCTGGTGTACCGCGTAAGTAGGACTCGGAGTCGGCGTCGGATGACTCGTCGAGAGCATCGGAGGGAGTGGCGGGGCCGGACCGGGCGTGCAACGAAAATGGGCGCTGGAGGCGAGGGACCTGGAGGGAGAGCTCCGGCTGCGGGCTCGGGCTGGCGCGGGCCAGGGCCAGGGAGCCAGGGATGGGCGTGTGGCCGACCGGCCGTTCCGCGTGGGGAAGCGGCAGGGAAGCGGCCGTGGGCGTGAGCGGGTGCGAACTGAAATGCGGCCGCACCTGCTAAGCCACGCGATCTCAGATAAGTTGCTTACTTGTGCGCCCTTCTCCTGCCCTTCTGGAAGCACGCAGCAGGCGGCTCGGTGTCAGCCAGACGACGGCACCAGCCACGGTCCACGGCCAGAGCTGCCCGCAGTCCGACGCCTCCCCTGCTCGCTCTCCGTCCGCCCGCACGCCGCCCCCTCGCTCGCAACACCCGGATGTGCACATCCAGACGAGATCAGAGCCCAAGGACGAGATACGGACGGAGGTGATGGCACGGATCTGCGATTCAGGGCGCTCGCGCTCGCCATGTGGGTGGGTGACAGATTCCGGTGCATGGAGAATTACATAATTCGAAGAACAGAACCGTTGTGGCGGCGAACCCGTCGGGCGCGTTCCCGGCGAAATTACCATAGGAAGACGTCTCTTGGGCGGGCGCTACCGGACGCCCCCGCTCTCGACGGACGACTTCGCTCGTCGGCCCAGCTCTTCGTAGCCGTTATCTACTTAAGTCCTCCTCCCTCCCGCCCTTCCCCCCGTCTCCGTCCCGCTCCCTCATCCCGCCTCCCGCTCCCGCTCCTCTCTGCGCCCTCCTCCTCGTCTACAGCCATGCAGGTCCCCATCCACCCCGTCGTGATTGGCCAGCCCATCAGTCCCGTCTACTGGCCTCGCAAGCTTCCCAAGCCCACACACATCAGTGTCAACGTACGCCCGCTTCGCATTCGCGTATCCCACTCGTCCTGACATCTTTTCAGACTGCCCGACGGCCCGCCTCTGCGGACTCGACGTGCACGGTTTCCTCCACCTCTTCCTCCCCAACGTCCCCACTCTCCTCCACCCCTTCCCGCTCGGAGACCGAGGTGCAACGCGCCGTGTCGCGTCTCCTCAGTCTCACGAAGCAGCTCCAGGACGTCCTCGCCCTCTGGTCACAACGGTCCGCGACAGTGGAGGATGTCAGCGACGCGTTCGTTCTGGTTGGGAGCCAATTTGACTCCACAGTGCATGCATTCTGGCGTGTAGGTGTCGACATGAGGTGAGCTCCGCCTTCCTACTGCATTCGACATCTCTGTATTACCCTTCTTCAAACAAATACCATTATTTTTCACCCCCGTTTCAGTTTTTTTTCCCTCTTTTGCTATTCAACCTCTTCTCCGCCTTCCTTCACTCCCCCGCCCCGCGCCCCGTCCGCAGCAGCTTGTGCATTTCGGAACTCCGGGATGCATGACTCGCGGCACGTCAAGGACCCCTGCGGTGCATTCCGGGCTAGCCGGCCCAGGGTGCCTGAATGGTCTTCATTCGTCCCAGTCACGCCACGCGCCCCCGCCGTCGCCTGACGTCGGCCTTGTATTCCCCTTCTTATTGTGGTTCAGGGTACATGTCTTACGTACGGTCCCTACTTTCTATTGTCAACTCTCTCCACACCCTTTCACTTCTTGTTTCGGTCTTTTAAACGCCCGACAATTTTGTGTCTTTCGGCCCATTTTTACCCTTCAACCTTCCTCATCCACACCAAGCGCACACCGATCTGACAACAATGCGCGTTCCAGTGACCTCTTCGACGCACCTGCAACGCTCCGAACCATCCTCGAGGGTCTCCTTGCCGAAAGCCCGTCGTCGGAGGTTCTCGCGCGCTATTCTCCCAAGATTCGGGCCGCTCTCTTCGGGCTCCTCCGCGGCCTCCAGCAGAAGCAAGCACCCTACTGGGACGCGGTCGCACGCGCGAGGGAAACCCGACGTTTATCGGGTGGCCCTGGGCTCCACGACGGCTGAGCGCTGCTCTCCCCTCGCCTCCATCACACCCGTGTCAAGCCCGAGGGGCGCCCTGCGCGCACCCCCCTCCGCCTTCGCACTCTGAGCACGACAGCTCCGCGGGACGTACCGACCCGCTGTATCATTATCCCAACGAATCGCCGCCGCCGATGCCCCTCTACGCCTCTCGGACGACCTCCCCGATGTATCAGTAGCCTTCTCGGACTGCTTGGGATTTTTCGACGGGCCCGCCCGCCGCGCAGCGTCGCGGCCGGTCCCCCCGTCCGGACCAGCTCGTTCTTTTGCGCCCGCGCGCCTTGCGCGGGTCTACCGTATCGCCCTTCGCCTTAATAGCCCGCGCCCGCATGCCGGCGCCGCGCTCTCCGTGGCCATACTTTCGACCAGAGCTGCTCCATCTTTCCGCCCTCTTGTGTTTCCGCCCCGCTTGCTTGCATTGCATTCGTTTTGACCCCCGCCCGCCGCATTTTTCTCTGCACACGTAGCATTACCATGATCTCTTTTTCTTTACCCTACGCATTTCTCCGTTACAGCGCAATTGTCATTCACCGCCCAGACGCAACACCACGCACAAGGCTCGCTTGCTATACTCCATTCGCACTGTATTCATATGCTACATCGCCCGGCCGACCTTAATCGCTTCTCTTAACTACGAATACAACACCCTCCTTATTCGCGCGCGCGCGCCTCTACCACCAAGGCCCCGCTCTCTCTCTATCTCTGGACAGCGGCCATCCCCGGCGGCGTCCACAGGTGCTGCTGCAGCTGCAGCAGCACCAGCTTCTATCCATGCTCCTTCGCACAACCTTCTCTCTTTCATATCCTGGGCGCCCCTTCCGCTTCTGTTCGGGCGTGGCGTCCGCACGCGCACATTCATTCTATCGACGCGCTTCGTTTCGACGCACACGGGCTGCGCGGGCTGTATATAGTGTACCTACCACCCTCGCCCGCACGGACGCGTTCTCGCTGTAGTCACAGCTGGTGTAGCACCACCCCTCCTCCCCTCCCCTCCTCCGCCCCAGAACACATACATACACAATACACACGTACAAAGATGAAAAGCTTAAAAAACCCCCCACTGCCGCTCTTCGCGAGACCTCGTGTGTGTGTGCGCGTGTGCGTGTGCGCAGCAGCGACCGCCAGAAGTCAAGTCCAGGAAGGCACGAACGAAGAAGGAAGGTAAGGGCAGCGCGCGCCAGCCTCAGGAAGGGCTCGACGAAACCGTTCTCGCGGCCGCGGTGGGAGCGCGATACCGATGACGTGCGCGCAAGTACGTGTTCCCGCGCGCGAAGCCGCGGCGTGGACGCTTCGCGCGAACGCAATCACCGTCTCGAGCTCGCCCAGGCAGGGGAGGGGGTGATTGCGAGGGCGAGGGCGGGCAGGGGGAGAGGGCGCGACGTGACGGCCGCCACGCGACGGCGAGGCCCTTCTTCCTGGAAGGCGTCGACGTCCGTCCCCCAACAGGCCGTCCGGCGACCGTCAGACGTCGCTGCTGTTCGTCGGGCCGTGTTCGCTGTTCGCCCTTGGGGCGTGTTCGGGTTCGGGTTCGGATTCGGATTCGCTGCCTTCCCCCCCCCCCGGCGTGCCTCGTAACGGGAGCGCGTTGTGCACCTAGGTTCTAAACACGCGCGCCACCCCCTCCCCGCCCGCTCGGCGCACGCAGGGTCGCGAGTGGGGCGACAACGACGACGACGACGACGCGGGCTGGATATTCTTCAGACCTGGCTGCTGCCTTCTTCCCCCCCCCCCCCCGTTCCCGCGGGTGATCCGGATAGCCGCCGCCGCCTCCGCCGCCGTCGCGCGCGTGTCCTTGTGTTTTATTTTTTGTTCAATCTTATACACGTATTTCTGGACGTCGCTGCTTCTTCTGCGAGGAGGCGAGATCGGAGCACCGAGGTAAACGTTTTCGCCCTGCGCGAGGCAGGAAGGCTCGGGACCGCCCCCGCGCGGCGTACGTACGCGCATAGCACGTAGCACGTAGCACGCAGCTGAGTTGCTAAGTCCGTACACTAGCATAGCGCAAGAAGCCACACCGCTCCGAAGCCTCCGCCCGCCCGCGCCCGCGCCACCTCCGTCACGCACGACGATATGTACCCCCGGCCACACTCTATCCTAGTCTCTAGAGGGTAGGATACTTCGCGCCGAGGCCGAGCGGGCCGACGACATGCGTGCGGTCTGACGAGACGAGCGATAGATAGCACCCAACGCGGTCCTTGCATTCCGAGCCCCCAAGCTCCGGGTCCGCCAGCATTCTAGGGGGGAACCGCGCGCCCGCCACCACCCGCCTGCGCGCCCGCACAGCGCACACGACAGGACACGACGCGACACGCGGTCCGGCGCCGCACGTGCTGCTGTGGTGTGTGGCGCGCGGCGTACGGCGGCGGCGTCGCCGAGCCCACCTCATACCGCGCCGCGCCGCGCGAGACGTTCTGCTGCGACTTTTCCAGGCGTCCCTCGAGGCTCGCCGCCGAGCTCGGGCGCTGTCCGGGCTCTGAACATATGTATGTATATGCGTGCGTGCATGTGCGCATGGGGCACGGGGGCGGCGGCGGGCACCGGTGACGCGTAACCGCCGCCGCGGCCACGGGATTGCGCACCCGCTCCCGCGCCCTCTGTGCGGACACGCTGGCCATACAGCGGCAGACAGCATACGTGCACGTTCCCGGGAGTGGGTGCACAATGCACATGGCGCGCACGCCCGGGCGAGGGGGGCGGCGCGGCTCCTGTCGCGCCGCGCCTGGCGCCCGGGTGCGGACGTGGACGTGGGATGGGCGTGTGGGAAGCTTGGACGGATAGACGTTTTGAATGCGCGTGCGTGGCGGGAGCGCACGCCGCAGGGTGTACGATGACGTTGGCGGCGCGGGCGACGTGCGCAGAGTGCACTCGCTCGCTCAGGGGCCGCGTACTGCGTGGGTGGGTGCTGCGCCGAGAACTACCGTCTCCCGCCACCGGGAGGCGTATGTATGTAAGTGGAGGTAGCTTGTGCGGCCCGAAGGCGGGAAGTCGCTCGGTTTTCGGTGGGCTTCGGCGTGGGGCGGCGGCGCAGCAGTGCTCACTGCTCAGCGTGCGACGTGGCTGATGCGAGGCTCCGAAGACTGAGTAAGGCCCCGCGCGCTGCTGACGCGGCGGCGAGGCGGCACCTCAGGTAGCAGCACCAGGACGCGCGTACGGCCCAGGTGGCCTAGCGGCGAGCGACCCCACGCGCGAGCCCGAGGCCGACGCGCGTCGTGGGCCGGGAAGGACGAGGCAGGCAGGCGCACAGATGTGGCTGGCAGCGTGCGCTCGCTCCTCCAAATGTTGATATCGCTGTCGCCCGACACCAGCCCCCTCGCCGCGCACCGGCGGCCCGGCGCCGGTGACTGGCTGACGCGCCCCTGCTCGCGCCCGAGGTCCTCCCGCGGCCCCACATAGCCAACTGCTCAATAACGCCAGGAACAGCGACATGGCGGCGGCGGCGCGGCCGGGCCCGCGCGTAGAGTCACCATAACTTGTCAACAGATGCAAGTATGTACCCAGGAACGGCAAGTATCAGCACTGTGCGAGACGCAGCCGCCACGGGCTCGGCACCCCTCGCCCGCCCACAGTCGCCCTCGCCGCTGCACTTCCGCAAGCTACTTACCCGGCTGCAGCAGCGGCACGAGTCGCCCCTTCCCCCTGTCCCCTGCCCGCGCATTCCACGCCGGTGCCTCCTCCGCGCTTCGGGGGTTCGCGCGCAGTCCGAGTCGGACGAAGCTCTCCTAGTGCGCATGCGGCGCCCCGTTCTCGAAGGGCGGGCTGGAGCCCGGGCGGGGTGCTCAGGTGAGAGGCCCGGGCGGGCGTAGAGTCGCCGGGCGCATTCAGTCCCGCGGCGCGCGGAATCGAAGCGCGCGAGGGAAGCCCCCTCGCCTGCGGACCGCGCCCGCGCGCCGGGAGCCCTAACGTTCGACGGGCGGCTTGAAGTGCACCACTATAGTCTACTTGACCGCGACGGAGGCTGGAGCGCGCGCCCGAGTGCCGGCCCTTCGATGGCGGCGTTCTAGCGCGGTGCTTGGATTGCCTAGCGCGGCGGAGGGGGCTGCTGGGGCGCGGGCTCTCGAGCTCTGAAGTAGCTCTCTGGGAAAAGCGGGCTCCGGAGTCGGCGCGCTGGGCATTGGGTAGGGCAGGGCAGGGAGGGTTCAGGAAGAAGGCGGCGGCGAGTGGGTCGCGCTTCTAGCCAGCCTGCAGCAGAAAACTCTACGACGCCACCACGGCCCAAGGCGGGCTGATCGGGGCCGCCGCGCTCCTCGACGGTGCCTCCGCTGCGCCAGGGGAGAGAGCTCAATATTCAATATTCAATATTCGATTGCGGCCGACGTCGGCGATTGGGCGTCCACGCAGCGCTGTGGCTCTCGACCGCGCGGACGGCGCCCTCGCCGGGTCTGAGAACGCTCTCGCCGCGCCGCCCTCGAATGCGCTCACAGGGTGCGGGCAAGTGACCTCTTTCTCCATATACGCCATACAAGTCTTTCCCCTGCGCAAAGGGGTAGGGACGAATTCGAAGCTTGTTGCCTAATTGCGATCTGAGATCCTTCATGTCAGTTCGACCCATCGTGACCGCGCGCAGCCCCGAGGGCCTGCCGGCGGCGGGGACCAGTGTCCGTCGCGCGAATGTCAATGTCGTGTGTATGCCTGTGTGTGTGTGGGAGGGGAGGGGGGGGGGCTCCCGAGCCTAGATGGCGGCGCAGCGGGTGCAGGGAAGCACGCTGACGGTGGCGTTGGGGCCCAAGATGCGAACGATCACATCTAAGCTTCGTGTTGCGGGCGCGCGCGCGCGCGCAGTAGGGGGAGGGAAGGGAGGAGGCGAGTCTGTTCGCCGGCGGTGGTGCGCAAATGGAAACGGCTCCCACTCGCGGCAGCGGGGCGCCCCCTTGTGCGGTATGTCCCTCGTGCTACTGGGCGGTCGTACGACCGCAAGAACCCCCCTGCGCACGTACGGGAACGCTCTGGAGCGCTAGCTCGACCGGCGACCGACACCGCGCTCGCATTTCCGTTGCCCTGCGGGCGTTCCATATACGGGCGCCCTGAAATAGCACTCGACTTTAGGGTCGCGGTCTCGTATCCCGGCAAGTACAGGAAGGAGCGGCGACGTTTTTGGATCCTCCCGATATAGCCTGAGCCTGCCCCTCCGCGAGCCAACATAAGTACGAGATGAAAGCACCCGCGCGGACGGCGCGGGCGTGCGAGGGGCCTCCCCCCCACCGCTGCCAGCTCCGAAATGAGCGTCGAACTCGCGCGGCTCGCCACCCCCATCCCCCCCCTCTCCTATCCCCTTCCCACCCGGATTAGGCGGTGCGTTGCCACGGGAAGCCAAAGAAATGACAGCGAGCGAAACTTGCCATTCGCGGCCGCGCAGGCGCGCGCTAGATCAATGTGAAGCTTGAGACCTTGAGATACGTGCGGCGCGGGCCTCGAGGCGACGAGGCGCACCACCACCACCACCAAGAACCACCACCACCACCCTGCGCGCGCCTCCTGAGCGAGGGCGGAGGCGGAATCGCCGGACTGGTCCCGGGCGCGCGCGAAGCCCACGCCCCGCATACACCGCTGCACCGATGCACCGCGAACGGGCCCGGCGAAACGCCCTGGCGAGGTGCGTCTGTGGGGCCGGGGCCGGAGCCGGGGTTGGCGTCGAGGCTGGCGCGGTGGAGGCGGCGCCGCGACGACGATCGTCCTGCGCGCACGCTGCCTCCGTAGGCGTACCGAGTGAGCGCGCGCAGCGCCCATAACTGCCATGTACCGCGCGAGATTTGGTTGGGCGGGCGCGAGTCCGCGCGGACCGGAGGCGGTGGGCTTTGGAGGGCTTCGATTCGCGCGGTGGCGGCGTCCGGTCGGCGCGCGCCCTGGTGCGCGGGAGTGCGGTGCCTAGATAGTTGCTACTATGTAAGTAAGGAGGGACCTTCTATGGCTGCGATAGAAGGGGCACGGCCACCGCCCGCGCCGAGCCGTGTGCTGTGGTGGTACTTGGGTAGAGGTAGTTGGATAGTCGGAGGGTGGACGTCGGACGTTCGGAGGAGCCCGATAGAACCCGAGCCACTCCGGAGGGGCCGCGGGACTCGCGCCGGAGGCGGAGGCGAAGTCGAAGTCGGCGTGGGCAGCTCGGAGCGCCGCGAGAGTGCGCACTGGTCGGAGGGGCGTCGGAGGGGCGGGTAAACTCCCGCTGTACAAGGTATGTGGGCGCGGCCGACGCGCGGTGGCGGATCTAGAGCGAGCGGATATCTCGAAGAAGAAGCGAACTTCCGCGGTGTCCTGTGGAGCGTTGGAGAGTGTGCGCACCAGGTGATGCATATCTGTTTGGAGGCACGCAGACCCCCTGGTTGCCAGGTGGTGTGCGCGGGCGGGCGGGCGCGCAGGGGCGCGCGTGCGTTGTTGTCGTCGTCTTGCGCTCATGGATCCTTGGAAAGAACACTGGACGGGTCACCGCCACCGCGGTTCCTCGGCCGTTTTGTCTGATGCAGGTACGGAGCGAGGCACGCGCAAGCGGCCTCCCGAGCCCCGAATACATACATACGCTCCACTTGCGGAATGTCCGGATAGCCCGAGGGACATCAGCGCTCAGCGCCCTGTGCGATGCACGAAGGGGCGTGCTGGGTAATAGGGGAGAAATCTTGATGGAGATTGCACAAGGGTAGGAGATATCGGGCTCGACTCCCCTCCCTGTCTGTGATTTCGGGACATCACCAGGGGGAAACAGGACGGTGTGTGTGTGTCTCTGGGTATTTCCGGTGATGGGCCATGTGCACATGGAGTGGCGGTGCATCAGTCGCATTTTGTATGTCTCAGTGGGCCTGGCTGCCCGCGACTGGAACGTTGGTGGTTTGCAGGGACCACTTTTCGGGATGTTATGTGCACGCGCGGCCATGTGGCCGCGATGGACCGCGATGGGACCTAATGCGACGCACATGGGTTCCAGATGGGCCGGCGTAAATGGAAACCCGAAAGAAGGATTCTGTACGGGATTTCGAACTGAAACAGAGCATGGTGAGTGTTTGTGGCTGGACTCTGGAGCTCAGACAAGTCTTGGCTGTGCCATAAGCCGCACGACTATAAGATGGGTCGAAGGGCGCCTCATGCGCCCAAACTCCACTTAAAGACGTTTGAGACGCACCACGCCAAACTAAGGCAGCACTAACCTTGATATCTCTAAGTTCTAGGGATATGGTGAGGACAGATTGTTACGTCTTTGTACCTGGCGGGCGGCCGCCAAGAGACTTGGAGGTGCGCACTGGGCGAACAACCTGCGCACAGTGAGGTCACGACGACACATCGCTGGAGGTGCTGTGGCCCCGCCCAGGGCGAGCGTCGGCGGCGGGGCATCAAGAGCGCGACTGGAGGCGCGCGCGCAAGACGTCACACGACCTGGGAATTGGCCGGGGAGGGCGCGAGACAGGCGGTCTGGTGGGAAGGACGCAGGGGGCGTGTACGTCAACATTGTGCGGCGCGTCGCCAGGGGAAGAAGCCGGGTGGAGCAGGGTAAACGAGGACGAACGGCCGTCGGTGAACGGACGGGCAGGCAGCCTCTCCCCGCGGGGCTGGCGGTGGCCACTGGCTGGCGTGCGGGGAGGCAGAGGAGGCTGGAAGGGCGGGTGGCGGCGGGCGCCCTGTCTCGGCTGGAGGCCTTTTCGCGACAAAGCCGGAACGGGAGGTGACGGACGGGCCAATCGGCGTGGCTGGCGGATGGGGCGCGCGCGATGCGGAGGGCCGTGCCGTTCCGAAAACACACGAATCACGTGGGTCGGCCGGAGCATTTTTGTGCGAGGTGAGGGCATAGGCGAGGTGGCATCCCGTGTCGATCGTCCCGAGTCAACGACTCCGTCTCGCCATTGGGCCTGTTCCAGCCACCGCCAGCCTCCATGCACGCCTCATAACGTCTCCTCTCTTCTCCCGGTTCCTCTCTTTCCCCACACCCCGCATACGCCTCCCTAGATCGACGCTCCCCGTCTCGCGTTCCGCTTCCCTCTCCCCCTCCACCCCGACGCCATGTCCGACGAGGCCCCCACCTCCCGTCGCCGACGGGGGCTCAAGAGCTGCCTCAAGTGCACGCCCCCCATCACCCCAGAGCTCAGCGCTGAGCCCAGCCCGTGCACCTCCGGCCGGACCTCCCCGTCCCTCGTCAGCGATAGCGGATCGTCCGTCAGCAGCGGTGGCAGGAAGACCGTTGTGTTCTGCTCGGACGACGAGCTCGAGGAGGTCCATGTCGCCGATGAGTGGGATCGCACCCCGTCCGCGATGACGCCCAAGCTGTCGTACGAGTGCGTATCCGTCTCCCTTTTCCGCCCCTCTTCCCACTTTGTTTTCGTTTCGTCTCGGTATGTCTGCCATAAAGCTGGTTTTGCGTGGGCGCTCTGGGGCGGCACGTACGGCTGGGCGCGTGATGCCTATTTCTAGCCATTGCGCGACCCAGCCCGACGTCATTAATGACGGGCGTAGCCTGTCTCAGAGCCCCCCAAAACCTCCTCTTGTCGACCACGAACGTCCTCAGCGGTCGTCATAAAACGTCGCCGCTCTTGCCTTATCGCCCTTTTTCTAACTTGTCCCTCGCAATCGCAGGGACATGCTCGAACTTAAGCAACTCCGTGTTGGCCTCCCCTACAACCCGCCCCCACCCACATCCCGCGAGCCGTTCACGACCTCCGTCCCATCCGCCTCGTCATCCAAGCCCCAGTTTCCCGTCTCGCGATTCGCTTCTGCCGCGTCGCACACGCCGTCCAAGTGGAAGAACCGGTCCGAACCTAAGCGTGCCGACATCGACCCGCAGATCCTGCCGTACTTGGACGCCGTCCCCATTCGCCTTCTTCCGCTTCTTCCCCAGTCTCCCACAGACTCGCAGCCGCCCTCGCCCCCTCCCGAGGCCCACCCTCAAACCCCTACGCCGACGGCCTCGCCAGAGACCCGCCCCACGGCTCGCGCACACACCGAGCCCCCGGAGCTAAGGATAGCCCCTCCCGTGGCTGCACCCGTGCACCCCGTGCTCATACCGTCGAGAACCCTGTCAAATCCACCGCCAAATCCGAGGAGACCCAACTTCTCGTTCGTGCCGCTGCTCCCCGTGCAAGAGCCCCCGCCAATACCGCCGCCGGTCGTCCTGCAGAGCGCGCCCACGCCCCCGCGACGCAAATTCAATATGACGTTTTTGCCCGTCAACGCCGCGCCAGACCCTGCACCGTCGCCCTTATCATCAACTTCGCATGACTGCGTAAGTCACAGCGCGCCCATGGAAGCTGGGGCTGTTGTCGCTGTGGGAACGTCCACGCATGGTGCTGATCCGAGCCCAGACGCCTGCCACCTCACCGATGCAGCGCTGCAGTCGGAGGTGACGTCCACCACCCTCCTCCAGGCCGTCGCCGCCGCCACGCCCGTCATGCCGCCTACGCACCCCCGCACGCGCCCAACTGCGACGCTTGCCGACTCGGCTCCGTCTCCGGCCTCGTACAGCTACAGCTCGGCTGAGTCAGACACGGAGACGGAGACGGACGCGTACACCGACACGGACGCGGAGAGCGACGCGCCGACCGCGAGCACGCTCCCGTCCCCGCCATGCGACTTTGAGGGCGACGGCACCCTCGCAGACCTCGACCTCGATATCAAACTCGACGCAGACCCCGCCTCCTCCCCCGGCCCATACCCGCGCATACACTCGGACCCGGAGCCGGGGTCTTATTTCCCCCCGGTGGCCGTCCACGCCCTCCCCGAGCGCACCTCGATACCTCCCCACACGCGGCTCCCAGACGCCACCCAGCCCGAGTTGCAGCTGGCGCACGCAACCACCACCACCGCCACTCTCGCCGGCCAGACGCCCCCGCTCTCGGTGCTCTACCCCTCCCCGCAGGCGCCCCCTCAGGCCCTCTCCGATCTGCCCTCCGACCCGCTTCCTGAGATCGAGGTGCAGGTGGAGGCCCCGCCCGCTCCCGCCCTCGCGGCCCCGCGGCCGGACGCGACGCCGCTGGTGACCGCGCTGCACCCCGGGCTGCGCCGGAAGCTGATGCTCGAGGCGCTCCCGAGCCCCGCGCTCGTCCCGCCCAGCCCGTTCGAGCTCGAGCCGTCGCCTCGCGCCGGCGGCGGGCTCGACGCGGCCGCGCTCGCGCTCTCGCTCGCGTGCGAGGAGGCGTGCAGAGATCATGATGAAGGGGAGGGAGAGGAAGATGGGGAGGAAGATGGGGAAGAAGGCAGAGAGCGGGGGGCGCGGCCGGACGCGACGCCGACGCCGCCCGAGGACTCGCCGCTGCCGACGCTGGAGGCGATGCGCGCGGCGTGGGACGCGCGCGAGCGCACCACGATCGCTGTGGGCGTCGCGGGGCTGCTCGCGCCGAGCATCAGCAGGCGGCGGCCGTCGTAGAGCGCAGAGCTTGGAACTTAGAGCCTAGAGGCGCGCTTTCCCCCGTACATTCCTCATCTCTCTCCTACTCTTGGCCCGCCCACATCAGCCGTCCCCGCCGCCATTTTCTCCTCGGTCCGGCTCACCTCACGAACAGCCGCACGCCCGCCCCACCCCGCCCCGTTACACGTCGTCCGGTCTCCGTTATCGCCCCCGCCTATCCTAATCTATACGCCGTACATTATTCGCGCGCGCGCGTTCATCCGCCCGCGCGGCCTTCTCTTATCCCTCGCACGCTCCGCACGCATCGTCCTCGCATGTTGTTACATATTGCTATCCCTATCCCTATCCCCATCCCCGCCTCCCGCACCCACGCCGTCTCGTCCCTCTCCCTCTTGACGCCTCGTCTCGTTTTACGTTCACGTTTTACTCAGCCCGGATCTTTCTCTCTCTCCCTCTTTTTCTCTCACTCTCACTCTCTATCCTTCGACGCTTACTACCTGCGAGCGCACCGCGCTTCTAATTCTCGATCCCTGACCGTTTACAACTTGATCGTCGACACGCCCGGACACGCCGTTGCATCATCGAACACCGATCCATTTACGCTACTAGACTGTCTTGGCACTCATCTTCCTGTCCCGCGCCCCCGTTCTTGCCCTTAGACTGGCTTGTGTAATCTAACCCGCCTTCGATCCGTTTCCGCTATGCGAAGCTCTTCCAGATTGTGTGCACACTCAAACCGCACCCGGTCAGTCCGTACGGCGCTCGAGTTGAGGGCTCAAACGTTCACACTGGGCAATAGGAGGAGCACGCGCATATATTGCTACGTGCGGGGCAAAGGATCACGACACAAGAAGGCTCTCCGCCCATTTAAGAGAGGACGTGGGGTACAACCTGGCCTTTGGTGCGTCGTAGATAACATACGTCCGCCCTGCCCTTCCATGGGTCTTGGAAGGTTCCAGGAGTGCCACCGTCGGTTGCCCCGACGGCGGACTGAACTTCCCCCGAGACCGTCGCCGCCTGTAGCACGACGACGGCCCCACCAACGCCCAAGAGCGATCTGCACGCGCCTGCCCATGTACCTACGACATGAGGGTCTGGAGATGCCACAAACGGCGGCTGCACACAGGCAGCATGGAAGACCGAACACGAAACCATAGCAAGCTGAGAAACGGAGAGCTTGATCAAAGGCCGGGCGGTCTTGATGTTGAGCGGAACAAGTAAGCGGAGTGTCTGTCCTTGACTGGTAATAGAGTAGCTAGAGTGTCAGCGTAGAGGCCTAGAGCGAGACCACAAGCGGAAGCTGGAACGAAAACTGTAGAATTGAAGGCCTTCGACCGGCTGGGATACACAAGCATAAAACCTTGAAGTGTAGGGTTGAAGTTAGGTTAGGCCAGGCGCGTTGAGAATCTTTATCGAAGAACAGGGCATCGACGCAGCCAGAGTCCCAGATCAAACGACTTCGACGAGACCGGAGACCAGAAACCAGGGTAAAATTGAGAGCTTTCTCTGGCAGCTGGTACGTTAGTCTTGCGACAAGTTGATCGAATATCTTGGGATGGCGCAACGTAGGTGTCTTCGAGGGATTCAGTGTGGCCAGAGTCAGAGTAGCCAAAGCATCTGCAGAGCGGTCGAAAAAGCGAAGAGGGATAATGAACAGAGCTGTTTGAAGAATGCAAGACCAGACGGGGATCCCAGACAGCTGCTTGGAGACACAAAGACAAGTAATTGGGGCGTCGAGAGGTCGAAGCCCGAGCACGAAGAGAGGGAGGTTGAACGTTGACGGCTAAAGGGCCTGAGGTTTGTATTTCCGTACCCAGGTGAGCTGAATTCTTGAGATTGTTCTGTTGCCTCTCTAGTCGACCGCTAAACAAATAAGCCCCAAGTCCGAGAGCAGAACGAGCGTCACGCAAGACCGGTCGAGAAGACGACAGGATTTGACGAGAGTAAACTTGAACGATGAGGTTTAGGGTCGAGGCGAGAAGCTATTGACTATGGTTGAAATCGAGGTCTTGAATGCGAGAGTAGACAACAACGAGCGGGTTGAATGCACAAGACTACTTGAGGCGCGTAGAATATCCCTGGAGACGGCCTCTAGACACGGAGATGGCCAGCGGGTAGTGTTGAGGTTTGACCGTCAGGACTAGACGAGGCAGGTAGCTGACCGAAGAGGCGCTTGACCACCGAAAATCTTGAGGTTCGACTTTCTCAATACGGACATGGTGAGTGCTTGAGTGTCTTCTTCCGCGACACGAGCTTGAGCAGTACGACCTAGTAGGCAGGCTCTCCAGAACTAGGTAGTCTTGAGTCCGAGACCAGCGCAAGCAAGAGTGAACGAGATTGGTGGAAAGATTATATGGCAGTTGCAGGACTCCTGGAGGTCTAGAATAGTCGAGGCGCAGAAGAATACCCACAGGAGAGGGAAGTCGTGAGGCCTGTAGCCTGGTTCTTGAAGGTTGGTGGCGAGGGCGGAGCGAGACTCGGAAGCGGCTGACCTAGGAACAACATGGATGTCAGAAGAAGACGCGAGGGTCCGAGTAACAGGAATAGCGCATAGAGCAGGCACGGCCGAGCATTCACTGGGCTGAAAGATTGGTTGCATCCCGAGGTCGAGACATATCAGCAGCCTGAGCACCAAGAGCAGACTAAACCAGAGAGTCCAGTGAAGACGAGGTTGAGCCGCCAAGACGGTTTCCAGCCCAGATCTTCCACTTGAAGTTCACCAAAGTTATTGAGTCTTCTTGTATACCTCCAGGGACAGCGGCGAGACCTGAACCCATCGTTCTCTGGGTGGTGGCGTTGGTGGTGGTCAAGTGTGGCTGAAGGTGGTCAACGCGATTTCACCGTGCATACAGCCACATCGAAGGCCACGACGGTAAGCAGCAGGCAGAAGGGTTGCAGTAGACATCGAGTGGCTCGAGATGGTGGAAGAGAGGGAAGGGGTGTGGGGGCCAGGAAAGAGATGGTGGGCGAGTTTTGTGCCCGGAGCGGGGGCGGAGGCGGGCAGGGTGTGCGAATTGGAACTCCGCCGGGGCTTCGGGCCCGGGCCGGACCGTATTTGGGAAGTTGATTACCATGTTTGGGGTAATGGACGCCACCCACGCATAGAGGGGCTGTGGTCAACCCCGCCAAAGAGCTGGTGGCGTAAGGACGCGGCTGGCAAACACGGTGGCGAACAAGCAGGGTGGACGCGTTGTTGTTTGCGGGTACCGTGGCGGCTGATATCATGAGCAGCGGAGTGGGTATCGTTTAAGTTAAACCTCCCCCAGCATAACCAGAGCTAGCCTTCAATGCGAGTGCCATTGATTCACGTCGTCACTCGCGTATATTCCCTCTAGTCGAGCTGAGATAATTACACCTATCCTATAGCCGGATTACAAAGAAGTATATGATTGAGCCGCTACGGAGATGTGACTCGCCGTACCGTCACCAGAGGGAACAGTTGACGGATCACTTGTCTCGGCTTAGTCTCAATTAATCCAACAATGGTCCCAGGACCATACGGCCGAATCGCTCGCGTCCGCGTTCAGTGAGAGGATCGATGGCTTGGAGCGGACGATTCTGGATTGGCTCGGATCGATTGACAGTGGGGCGCCTCGACCACAGCGCCGAAGACTTCACGGACCACGACCTCACAGCGGGTCAGTCGACACACGATATCGCACACCGAAATGAAAAAGCACGTCGTTACATTAACGCGTGCAGGGCAACAACAACAACACAACAAGCTCTCTGCCATTTAAAAGAGGGCGCGGGGTACAACCTGGCCTTTGGTGCGTCGGAGATAACATACGTCCGCCCTGCCCTTTCACGGGTCTTGGAAGGCTCCAGGAATGCCACTGCCGGTTGCCCCGGACAGCGACCAAAACTCCCCCCGAGACCACCGCCGACCGAAGTACAGCGGCGACCCCACCAACGCCCGAGAGCAAGCCGTGCGTGTGTGCCCGACTATCTACGCCACGACCGAGACACTGAACAAGTACGTAAAGACAGGAGACAGCCAGCCGCAAAGACATGGGGGCGGCGATGAACGCGAGGCAGCAAATAAACGAAAGAGCGAAACAGTAGAAACGGAGAACGACAGCGAACACGGAACTAGGGGACTCGTAAGCACAGGAGACGATCAGCCGCAAAGACAGGGAGGCGGCGAAGGACATGAAGCAGTAGACAAACGAAGGAGCAACGAAGCGGAGACAGAGGCAGATGACGGACACACTGAAACCGGGGGACTTGATGTTGGGGCGCGTGCTGAGCGGTTAACGATGGTCAAGTTGAGTTGAGGCCCCGATATGTTGGCGGGAAAAAAACAAGAGTACGTTGACATTAAACGTTGATGTTATATCTTGTAGCGCCGAGCGTTGGTGGGGTTGCGCCAAGGTGGTCCGGTGGTTGTGGCGGTGGTCAAGCTTGAAGTCGGCTCGATGTTGTAGATGCACCCGTTTGGGGTTATAGGCATCTGTCGGAAGAGTATCTTGGCATTATCCCGAGCTAACGATGGAAAGACGATGAGCACCGACGACGACTACGACGAGGGAGGGGAGGGTGGCGGGAAGGTGGCGGGGAGTGGTTAGGTGTTGCGGAGGGTGGTATGTCGGTGGATGAGATACTCACAGTGGTTGGCTTGTGGGTTGACGGCGGAGCAGGGCAGGCGGTGTACGCGGTGAGATGGTGGTAGGGAGGAGAGGTGAGGGAGGAGAGAGACGAAGGGGGAGGCAGAATATAAGGGCTTGGAGGCTGACCGGCGCTCGAGCACGTGGGGGAAACTCCGCTGCTCTCCGTTGCGAAACAGGAAGGAGGTGCGAGAACAGAACGGGCGCTTGCGATGGTGTCGGCTGACAACGCAGCGACCCCGTTCGGCCTGTAACACGAGGCGGGCTAAGACGTGCCCCATGTCGAGGACGCAACACGTGGAACGGAATGCGAGCAAGGGTTGGGGCGAACGTGCAAGGGGATCCGAACTTCTGTCGCCGGCGTCAGTCCTGCTAGGGTAAGCGTCTTACCAGTTGGGTCAAAATTCATCGGAGCCAAGGATCGTTCCGCCTGAGCAAGGCAACGAAAGCGATAGCATATTCTCGCAAACCCACTATAACATACATGACTTCTGACGAACTTCCGCACCTCACATCAGAGAGCAGTCGACACGTCAACAAATGAAGGCTCACTACATTCAAAACGGATTAGCACGTTCCTTTCGCTCCCCTCCTCTATTCCACTTCTTGTTTCCGGTTGACGTTCCCGGCGCGCTGCCCATATTCGCGCGCTCCTCCCCTCCCGTTCACGCCTTGGCGGCTCCGGACCTCCCGTAATCCAGGCCCTTCGGCTTGAACCACTTCAGCTGCAGCGCAACCAGCACCACAGGCAGCACGCTCACGAGCTCCCCCAGGCCCGCGTACGCAGGCGCGATCCGCGCGTCGACGAACGCACCCGCCGCGAAAAGGATCGCCACCAAGTTGTACACCCCCGACCACGCGAAGTTCGCCGCGATCCGCAGTGCCACCGCGTCCGACAGCTCCAGCAGCGCCACCACTCCGCCCAGGTCAGCCCGCGTCAGCACCACGTCCGCCGCAGACGATGCCGCAGCCGCCGCGCTCGTGCCCGAAGACGCGTCCAGGTGCACCCCGATGGCCGCCTGTGCAAGCGCCACAGCGTCGTTCGTTCCGTCTCCACAGAACAGCACTATGTCGCCCTTGGCCGTCAGGTCCTTGATGTACGCTTGCTTGTCCGCGGGGAGGCAGCCTGCCCGAGCGCGCTCCGGCGGGATGCCCAGGGCGGTCGCGGTGGATGCCACAGCAGCAGCGTGGTCGCCGCTCAGAATCGACACCTTGATCTTCCGCTTCGTGAGAGCCTCGATCACCGCGTGCGCTTCGGGGCGGAGCTGGTCAGTGAGACCGAACGCTGCGACGAGGCGGCCGCCGTGGGTCACGCAGAACATCGTCAGGCCTTGACCGAGCAGGGGTTCGATAGTGGGATGCGTCTCCAGGCCGAGCCAGTTCGCGCTGCCGCCACGGAGCTCCTTGCCGAGAAGGGTCCCTTGGATCCCCTTCCCAGTCACCATCGACACGTTCTCAACGGGAGGCTGTTCATCGACCGAGGGGGGGAGGGTAGACGCGATAGCTACAGCGACAGGGTGGCGGCTGGTTGAGATGAGCGCCCCGACGGCGGACAGCACGTCGAATCCAGTAGACTCGTCCACGAACCGGTCCACGACAGACAACCTCCCTTGCGTCACCGTGCCAGTCTTGTCCAGCACAACGTGCGTCACCTTCCGCGCTTGCTCGATTGTTGTCGCAGCCTTGAACACCAGTCCCAGCTTCGCCCCCACCCCGCCTGCGATCAGGATCACCATCGGCACCGCAAGCCCAATCGCGCACGGGCAAGAGATCGCAAGCACCGATATTCCGTACGTCAGCGCCGTAATTACTGCCTCTCCCTTCGACTGGCGGCGCACTGCGATGCCGACAGAGAGTTGAATCACGAATGTGATCACCGTCAGCACCATCACCACCGGCACGAACCACCCGCAGACCCAGTCCACCGTCTCTTGCACGCGGGCGCGAGAGAACCGAGCGTCGTCGACCATCCGCGCGATGTCGCTGATCGTGTTCTCCCCAGGAAGACGAGTGACCTTGACCAGGAGCGTACTGGGACCATTGACTGTCCCTGCGATCACGGTGCTTCCAGGAGCCTTCTCCACAGGACGCGACTCTCCGGTCATCATTGACTCGTCCACCGTGCTGGCTCCGGAAACCACCTCTCCGTCGGTGATGATCGCCGAGTCAGGGAGTACCTTGAAAGTGTCGCCGTACTGCACCAGACGGACGTCCAGCTCCTCTTCGCCGTCTGACAAGACGACGAGCGCGGTGCGGGCCTGGAGCGAGCGGATGGAGATGGCCTCGATTGCACGTTGGCGAGAAACGGCGCTTACGAACTGGCCGACCATGATGAGGGTGACGAGGAGGGTACTCGTCTCGAAGAACTCTCCAGTGGACAGGGGCCGGCCAGCCATCTCGAACGCGAAGGCGACCACGGAGTAGACGTACGCCGCGGTGGTGCTCAGGACGATCAGTGCCTCGGTCTCGACGAGTCGCGTGAGGAAAATGCTTTTGAAGGAGCTGATATAGAATGGCCCGGTGATAGCGACTTGGACGACTGTGGCGAGTACGAACGATGCGATGCCGTATGCATGTGGGTGGGGTGGGAGCGGGGCCCACGTCATCACCAGGACCGGGATAGTGAGGATGGCGGACACGACCATCCGAGCGGCCAGGTAGCGGATGTGCTTCGCACCAGCAGCGAGGGCAGGGTCCCGGGGCTCCGGAGCGAGGGTTGGCTCGAAGGTCTTGTAGAACGCAATGATCTCGCGAGCGCCGATGGTGCGAGGATCGTGGCTGATGCGGAAGGCGTCCTTGTTGAGTCGCATAACATCTTCAACGCCGACAGGCTTAGCGGAAGAGAGGAAGTCGTCCTGAAGCGCCGAGGGTATGGCAACCAGTATGTCGCGGGTGGACCCAATATCGATGACCTCCGCAGAAAACCCGGAACGCTTCTTGATGAGTTGAACTAGAGTAGCAAGGTCGGTTGCTGCATCGTTGAAGTCGAACTCGGCGCGGCATAACACGAGGCTCGTTTTGATGTTGTGGATGGAGGGGATACCGTTAAGGGTGCGAATGAGTTTGTTTTCACATCCGGTGCACGTCATACCCTTAACGGCCAAGACGGCATGCCCTGCGTTGAAGCCGTTGACGTCCGCGGCCATATCGACAGCAATGTGTTCGGCTTTCTCGTCGTGGAGCGACTTGGAAGCACAGGATCCTCCACCGCAACAACCATCGCTGCAGCAAGAGTCCAGAGAAACTTTCGACTCCTTCTTGACGGAGGTAATGCTCTGGGCACCGACGTGGCCCTTGTGCGGAAGGTTTCGTACGCTGAGCGCGGGTCCACAACAGTCGCCCTTGCTGCAACACGAATCAACGGAAGGCGCGCGAGAGAGATGGTAGGATGACCGGTCCGAGAAGAGGCGATGGGAACTACGCTTGCTCGAAATAGATCCGGCTATAGCTTTGCCGCCGTGACCGGTAGAGGTGCAGCAGGACTGGAGGCCTCGTGCGAGAAGCGCCTTGCATACGCATCCGAAAGCGGCCAGTGTGTCGTTGTACCGGATACGAGCAATGGAGCGATGCTCGCCGCATGCACGCTCGGGATACGTGGGGGGTGAGTCGGAAGCCTTCACTGTGGTGCGCTTGCGAAGACCGGCCTTTCCACAAGTTTCAGAAGGGGCAGTTCTACCCTGTTGAAGGTTCTCTGTCCTGCCGGGCTCGTTCTTGTCATCCGCGCAATAGGTGCAATCGGAGGTAGTCGCTACGTTGTCGTCAGTAAAGCTGAACCACGGGGAGTAAGGGAAAGTTGATGAAAAGACATTGGTAGGTTTTCCCCGGTGTACGCCGATATGTTCCGAAAGTCAATGGATACTCACCGCTCTCACACTCGTTATCAGTCGAGTGCTCATGGTCGTGTGGTTCAGCGTGGTCTCGATCGTGAAGATGAGTCTCGTCGTCGCCGCATATGACGCGAGCAAGCTCGTCGAAGCAAGCGTCTAGAAGGATAAAAGGATGAGCGCAACTCTTTTTGCGACTGACTGTCTGACAACTCACCGTTGCATCCGCAGGTAGAACCCTCGCAGCATCCTACACCACCAATTCCTGCACCTTCCGCACTAGCATTGATGCGTTCATTAGTTGTTGGAGACCCTTCACGAGAGCTAGGAGCGTCGCAGCCATGGTCATTGCAGCAACCCGCCATGACAGCAATTTCGAGTGACGTGGAAACGTTTGCAAGAGGTGAGTGGGACGATTACGAGCATATTTCATTTTTGCAGGCGTGCACGGGACGCGCCTGGCCCGCGAGAAGGCCAGAAGAGACGACGCACGGGCCATGGGACGGGGAGAACCGCACGGCGCACGGCACGCGGCTCGCGTGAACCCGGGTCGGCTATTGACGCCGAGCAGCAGGGCGCATATCTTCGTTGGGTGGGGGTGACAGAATAGACAAGGTTGCCAGTAGGTGGAAGTACGACGAGACCAAGAGGACACCGTAAGTTAAACAAGCCATATCAGAGGATATCTGGGGCTCCATTCGGGGCTGGTGGTGGCTCGCGAGAGGAACAAAGGGAAGGCGGCGTGCATTGCGCTGAAATTTGTAGCAAGGCGAGAGACCCAAGGGCAAGCGCAACGTACAGCGGATCGCAGACAACTACGAGGGCGAGATGGTGGGAGGAGGCAAGAGTGGACGTGCCTACAGCCGAGACCTGTCGTCTGTCCATCCACCACTGGTGCGGTACTCCCTGATGGGCGCTAAACGCCCGGCCAGTCCACTGCCCGTGGCTCCCCCCAAACCGTGTGCCTACCTCTCGGCCAATACGGGGGACAAGTCAGTTGCTGGCCTGTCAGCGTAATTTCCCTCCTCGCCCTCCTCAGAGTCCCTACACTGTGGGCCCAGAAAGTCGGGATAATCCCTACTTACAAAGTCGGGATTAAGTTGGGATTATCCCAACTTTAAGTCAGGGAAATCCCTACTTCTGTCACGCGAAAAAGTCAGGAAAATCCTGACTTGAAGTTACGCGAAAAGTCAGGTAAATCCCTGCTTTATTTTCCCTATCCAGACTTCTTATGTCGGCGCTTCCTGGCCGTCTGCACACGGCAGCTGCCATCCGTTTTGTTCTCGCCACGGGGCACTCCATTGGTGCTGACACGCTGTAGAAAGTGGACAATATATATTATTGGTATGTACGAGAAGTCCTACATCACACAAAGGTGCTACAAGGCAAGCAAAGACATATATGTAAGGTAAGGATGCGGCGCCAGCCCCTTGCGCTCGTGCAGGCGCCCCAGCCCCGCCCGCTCGCACTCCAGAACCCCCCTGTTGACACATAACAGCGACCTCACATACCGGCGGGCAACGCCCCCTCAGCGCATTGTCGTACTCGGGGTGCATGGTCCCTGCATAGGAAGCGCACGCGTCAGGTTCAGATTGCACTAGACGAGCACAGGGGAGGGATCGCGCCACGATCTGCTCATGCGCCGTGGCAGGGGAGGGGGGAGAGGGGGGCCGTGCGCAAAGCTGCGCATGCACGCGGGCAGTCGGGGAGACGGGGCACGCGGGCGGCGCGAACGAGAGGGGAAGAACGTACCGGCGTTGTTGAACTGCACGTCGCGTGAGGGTATTGGCGTGAAATGCACTCGAGTGTGCGCGTTCCCCGGTGCGAGGAGGGCACGCGCTGAGAATCGGCAGATGATAGATTAGGCGGGGGAGCAGTAGCAAAAAGATAGACACGTACCATCACGTCGAGGCGGTCAAAGAGCTCGTTAACCTTTGTCGACCGCGGCCTTGACGTCAGCCTCCTTGCCCACGTCCACCTTGAGCGCCGCAGCCTTGATATTGGGGAAGCACTCCTGGACCAGCGCGAGTGCCTTCTCAGCCGTGGGCAGGTTGACG
Source organism: Porogramme epimiltina (assembly GCA_900155495.1). Classification (NCBI taxonomy): domain Eukaryota; kingdom Fungi; phylum Basidiomycota; class Agaricomycetes; order Polyporales; family Polyporaceae; genus Porogramme; species Porogramme epimiltina. The sequence goes on from FTLJ01000201.1 coordinate 56,980, forward strand.
TCGACGAGGAGCACGGTCGCGCCCTCCTGTGCGAGAGCCAACTCGAGGCCGATGCCGCTGTGCACAGGAAAGTCGAGGGGATTTGAGTGCGTGAGCGCAGATAGAGATGGGGCGATGGCTTACCATCTGGCACTGGCAATGAAAGCATAGCAAGTGCGTAAGTGCCGGTGCAATTGTGCAGAACAACGATGACGTACCTTATCAGGTCCACTCCCATTCTCCTCGTGCTTCAACTTCTGCACTCCCTGGGTTTCAGCGCCATGTTCCGTGTCCTGTGCTCGCGCATCCTGTAAGAGCCACAAAGATTAGCACGTCTAGTAGGCCCCAGAGCGGTCGAGCTTGAGGACTCCGCTGTAGTTATTGTCGCCCCAAATCCGGTCGCATAACCAGTCAGCCAAGTAGCAGATACAGCCAAGCCCAAGGTAGCGTCAGAGTATATCACCAGAGCATAAGCACAGATTGAGGCCCAACCAAGAGTTGTCAGAAGAAAAGAGGAGGCTCAAGTGCAGAGCGAGTCAGAGCTGAGAGCGACAAGTCCACCGGCCAGTTGACGTCGTCAAGGGAGCTGTCACCTCTTCCGGCTTAAGCGCCTGTGACATCGGCGCGTCTGACGACCATCACGCCCCACTACTTTTTCCGGAAGGCCGACTTCAGCCCGACTTAAAGTCGGGATGTGGGATAATCCGGACTGAAAGTCAGGGGTTTCCCGACTTCCTGGGCGCACAGTGGTCGTTGACCGAGGCGGCTGCCAGGCAGAAACACTCCGCTGAGTGATCATAGGTTCCGGTGCCTAGTATCATTTATACAAGTAGGATAGCCTCAACACACCTGCCGATGGAGAGCCGGTACTCTCCATGGCAAAGGGTCATAAAGTTGATAGCAGAATTCTGGAGCGGCGCGATTTCAATACCTCACCTCCACTACTCGCCCGGGTATGGGACGGTTTGCCAGTGCGTAAGGGGAGTAGTTTTATAGGAGAGGTACCGTGTCACCGGAGTACTCTACGATCCCCATTTCGTTCTCTGGCCGGGATGACGCATCCATGTTGGTCGCACCTCGGTGCGTCCTTGTGCCACCAGCCTCTCTTTGGCGGGCTTGACCACAGCCCCTACACGTGTTTGTGGCGTCGATCGCGCCAGACATGGCAAGCAACTTGCCATTTCCGGTGCCGGGGAGCGGCATTGGCTCGGAAGCCCCGGCGGAGTTCCAATTCGGATACCCTGCCCCGCTCCTGGTACAAAACTCGCCCACCCTCTCTTTCCTGTCCTCTACACCCGCTTCCCTCTCTTCCTCCATCTCGAGCCACCCGATGTCCACTAGAACTATGCTGCCTCCAGATTATTGCCGCGGTCTCCAATGTGGCTGTATGCACTGTAAGTCGCGTTGACCACCTTCAGCCACACTTGACCACCACTGACGCCACCGCTCACAGAAGGACACGTTCAAGTCTCACAACTGCCTCTGACGGTATATGAGAAGACTTCAACACCTCACAAAGCTCTTCTGTGCTGAACGCGAACTTGGCGTCTCGTCTTCGTCTGTTCTTGCCTTGGGGCACTCTCTGGTTTCTGTTCTCGGCGCTCCTGCGGACATGTCCTGGCCTCACGACGCAACCACTCTGTCAAGCAAGTCTTTTCCAGCTCTCGGAACACTCACTCGCGCCTTCTCTGGTCATCCAAGGACTTGAAGCTCTTCTGTGGTCAGCTGCTCCGTCTCTCTTTGGGTGTTAGCCGCCAACTCTCGAGCATCAAGCGTCCTTCGGATCTTGAAGACCCCCTCATTCTGGAGCACTTAGTTCCTGGGTCTTACTGTTCAAGATCCTGTATGTCCGTTGCGGAAGAAGACTCACAACCACTCTTTGTCTTGACGCCGCAACTGGACCTTCATTCGGTGGTCAACCGCCTCCCTGGTCAGTCAAGTGCTTCGTCTGGTCCGGACTGTCAAGTATTGAGTCCTCCGCTGGCCGTCTTCGTGTCTACAGGCCGTCGCCGTGGATAATGTCCGCTCTTCTTGCCGTCTGTCTTAGTCTCTTCTAGGTATTCACGCCGTCAGTTTCTTCGGTGGTCAATAAGCTCTCGGCGTGCCCTTCCCTCATCGTTCAAGATTATCCTCTCGCGAAATGCTATCATCTTCGTGCTGACCCTTGCACGACACTCGCTCGCTTAGCTCTCGGCCACCTTTCTTGCCTTGGCTCCGGCTGTCTTTGTGAAAACTAGGCTTGCCTAACGAACGGGTCGACTAGAGATGCAACAGAAGACTTTGAAGCACTTGGCCGGCCTCAGCCCTTAAACCCAGGAACAACAACATCAGCCTTTGTCTCTCGTCAGATACTTATCTAGACTCTGGGTCTCAATGCTGTGATCACTCGCCTTCGTATCTACAAGCCGTCTTCTAGGGCCTCTATATGATCTTGTGCTCTTCAAGCAGCTCCGTTCATTCTTGCTCTTGGCTTGACCCTTTGGCGACTCTGGCGACGGTAATGCTGGATCCTTTGAGCCCTACAAATTGACGCCAGGCTACTAGCCTGGGGTGCTCGCTGACTTGGTCGTCCTACGCTCAAGACTTACCCAAGAGAAGGCTCTCCGTTCTGGTTTCTGGGGTTTCGGTTTCGTCTCGGGTGACACATTGGCGCTACCTTCGCTCGCCTGGTCCGCAAGAACATCAGGATCACACTTCAAGCATCCAGTCAGGTTCTAGTCTCGTGTTTCCTGCTCTGTTGTGGTCTCGTAGTTCTGCAGTTCCGGCGTTCTATGCGTTTCATGCTGCCTGAGTGCGGCCGCCGTTTGTGGCGCCTCCCGACCCTCGCGTCGTGAACTCTTGTCGTTGGGTAGATACATGGGCAGGCGCGCGCAGATCGCTCTCGGACGTTGGTGGGGCCGTCGTCGTACTACATGTTGCGACGGTCTCGGGGGAAGTTCAGTCCACCGTCGGGGCAACCGACGGTGGCACTCCTGGAACCTTCCAAGACCCATGAAAGGGCAGGGCGGACGTATGTTATCTACGGCGCACCAAAGGCCAGGTTGTACCCCACGTCCTCTCTTAAATGGGCGGAGAGCTTTCTTGTTGTCGTGACCCTTTGCCCCGCACGTAGCAATATACATGTGCGCGTGCTCCTCCTATACTCCAGTGTGAACCTCCTGCTTGAATGTTGTACAGACTCACCGGGAACGGTTTGTATTCGTGTGCTTTAGCTATATGTGGTCCGGCGTGAGGCTGTTCTCGGGAACCGCGGAGGATTATACCCATCTGTGCGATGCTGTACTCCACGTATGTACTTCCGTCATCCCTCGATCGATCATTCCGTGGTGTCATATGAGAGGGACTTAATCGTCGGAGCCGACGGTTGTGTAGGATGGATGCACGTAAAGTGATCTTTTAAATGTCCAATCTTCGTCAACTTGGTCGCACTAGAAAGGAGCCCACATGTAGAGGATACTTCACACAGCTCGGTCAGCATCTAGGGAAAGTAGCACAGCGCCGTGTCCCGGCAAGCTACGTGTTCTTAAAACATCCTTTCCGACCTCCCTTGATGATTCCCTATTTCCCTATGATACATACATGATAAAAAGTACAGAATGGATGTGCACGAATGCGATGCAGTGCTAGTGATGTGAGTCCGACAGAGGTGTTTCCAATGCCACTGTGCCCGAAACAAATGCAAGAAAATGGCCTGCGAGGGAACCAGTGTGAGAACGGACGAATACGAGACGGGCGGAATGGTGCGTACAGTAATCACGTCGCCCGAGTCTGGGTTGGAGGCGAGCAACGGGGTTTCATGCGCCTTCGTAGTGGCGCGCCGTTGTGCTTCCGGGCTGTGTGCCGCGTTTCATCCACAACGCTGAGTGTGGCGTCAACCCCCCAACCTGGCCCCGCTTCAACTCATCCGGGGGACCCAGGACTACCAAGCCGACTCTCATTCCCGTCGGACGACCCGCCCGAGGAAGAGTCGATGCGCAGCGCCTCGGCGCACGCCCCTGCGCGTGCAACGTCAGCGCTGACTCGAGGACCGTGAGCCCGAGGGGCAGAACGCACGGAAGATGCGCGAGGCCGCGCGGCGCGCCTGTTTGCGCAGCGGCGGCGGCGGCGGCTCAGGGTAGATGAGGCGCACGTCGTGGTCCTCAGAGAAGCTCACGCTCTTCGGGCGCGTGCGCGTCGGCGACGCCGGCGGCCGTGGCGGCGACGGGGGCGGCGGCTGTGAGCGCGGGGCCGACGGAGCCGACGGTGACTCGGAGGGGGGCGTGGGCGAGGAGAGGCAGGAGTCGTTCGAGGGTGACGTCCCCGGGCTGCCCGAGTCCGGGTCGGTGAAGGAGGTGGTGGACGCGACGGAGTTGCGCTTCAGGCAGCTCTTGGGGTACAGGCTGGGTGAACCTGACGAGGGGAGGAGGGGAGAGGGCGGGGCGGACATGGTCGCGCGATAGAGGGAGTGGCGTCCCGGATGAGGGGTTTATGAGCGATTGCTCGTGGAGCCCAGAAGGAGCTTGGGTAGTGGATGTTGGAGGGACGATAGGAGCGAATGTGATCGCGAGCGCGAGTGCGGCCGATGACGAGCCTGGGTGTTGAGCGGATGGAGCGAAAGTGGTTCGCGTGGGGGGTCGTAAGGGTGAGTGCGCCATGGGCGGTACCGCCGCGCCGTCTTATACTGTTTGAGAGATGGCCCGACGCGTGCCAAGAATGGGGCGAGGGCCCGATGACTCTGCATACGTAGCTTAGGGCGGTGCGCCTGTCGATCGAGGGTCTTCGGGGCGGCAAGGAGAAACTGCGGTCTAGACCGTCGCGTTCCAAGTATACCGGGGCGGAAATGTGCTAGAACCGCCCGACGCGGATAAGAACACTGGCGGATATGTGTCCGTTAAGATGTTTAGACCCCATTTTTAGTGTCAATTGTCTTCCTGAGGTCCGCCACGCAAGCTTTCTTGATGCGAGCCCCGACGTCAGCGAAGGGGTCATGGGAGGGCGACACGCGCGTCGATATATAGCACGCACCCCTGAAACCCAATCTCCGGATGCCTGGATATGTCGTGCTTGAGCTGCTGGCGAGAATGTAGACCGAGGTCATGAGGCACTGATTATGTCAGCGATATTGGAGCCAGGTGCAGAGTGGCAGGCGCTTAATAGGGACCCACAACGTTTTGCCACACCACGACCACCGCCATCCGCAGAGCCTCAAGATCTTCAAGGAATTGTCAGATACCAAGTGTATGATATCATAATGAGCTCCACGACTCTTCGTAGCCTGCGACAGTCATCTCTCTGCTTTGAACGGGCTCCATCAGCCCGCTGGCACTTCAGGCGATGCGCGTCGTCAAAGACGCCCAACCAGGTCTTCGGTGACGCAGGGTCGGCCGAGTTTTTGGCCGCTGCAGCGTCTGAGACATCCATACCGAAGCTAAATGGCCTCCCAGAGGTCGGTCTGAGTTTCATATCCGTCCCTCTTTCGCTGAGCAGTTTATAGATCATTGTGACAGGTCTGTCGTTGATTGTTAATCACGCGAATTCTAAAGTCTGTCCTGAACGAGGTTCGATTTAGGGCGAGCGAACGTTGGAAAATCCACCCTTTTGAATGCGGTTCTTGGCCGACGGAGCCTGCTTCACGCAAGTAAGAAACCTGTGAGTGTAGTGACTTCGTGTTTGTCTGGTCAAGAACTGATATCGCTTGAAGGGTCGTACCCAAACACTGAACTTTTATCGTGTTGGGCCACAACCCGGTTATCTTACGCTAGTAGACGCCCCGGGATACGGCTCACGAGGGCGGCCAGAGTGGGGGCAGCTTTTTGACCACTATGTTCAAAACCGGAAAGAGTACGTCTTCGTGTTTATGTTTTGCCTTGTCACTGATCACTCTGAACAAAGGCTACGACGGGTGTTCATCCTCTTCAATGCTAAACACGGGCTTAACGAAACCGATAAAATGATGCTCAGCTCATTAGACGAGCAGTGTCAAGCGAGTGGAGGCCTCCGATGGACTCTTCAAGCTATCATCACAAAGGCTGACTCTCTTCACATGGGAGAACTCGCGAAGGCGGTCAAAAGGATACAGAAAGATGTCTTCGAAGCGGCGCCGACGTGTCTACCTCCTATTATCACTGCTGCGCATGGACAGCCTCATCTCGGCGTGGACTTGCTGAGACAGAGCATCGTGGAAGCTTGTGGTCTTGGGCGGGCGGAGGCCAAGGTCGTCCCGGGCTCCTCAGCATGACGAGGTTGGTACTAAGCGTTATGGAATTGGACTATCAGTATTCAACGAATAATACCCGGAACTTCTAGTCGAGTGATATAATGTACCTTAGAAATGCTCAGTCCTGTGCTTTCGCATACGTAGTCAAACATTTCGACAGGTTCTTATCTCTGGCCCCCGCGGGCTCTACATAGTCCACGCACCCTGCTGACGCGAGCGGCAAGACCTAAGAAAAGCACTAGAACTCTGAGCTGTGTGACATGGTGAACGTGGAACGTGTCCCGAGGAGGACGAAAGAGGCGCAGAGGGCTGTGAACGTTCGTTATCTCGTCCAACACTGGCCGATCGAATCCCGCAAAAGGCACGGCGCTTGGGATGCGGGGAGTCGCACGTGCCACGGGCGGCACATCCAGGACGCTGCCTCTGACGGCCCCGATGACTCTTGACGCAGCTTGTCCGCACCACCTCTCTCGCTCCCGCTCTATTCACCTCTAACTTATTCCTCTTCTCCCTTCAACTACATCGCGCTTCTCAACAGCATCTCTGCGCCAACCAATTTCGACTACACCAGCCCGGACGTCTCCCACACGAACTCCGTGCTTATCGTTGCGCCCCCGCCCGCGCGCAACGCTCGACGAACAGCCCGACCTCAAGGGAGTCACCAGGACTCCCGGTCGCTGTTCGCCGCTCCCCCCGCTGTATGACCGCCCTCCATGCCTACTTCCACCAACGCAACCAGCAGGCCTTCCAGCGCCTGCTGGACCCCGCCCGCGGCGGCCATCCGCCTCCGTCTGGCGGCGGGCTCAGCACCAGCGGCGGCAAGTCCTGGTCGCGCCCCAGCCCGCTGAGTGCCGCGCTCCCCATCGACGTCAACGCGCGCGACCACCTCGGCCGCACCGTCCTCCACCTCGCCGCCTCGTCCCCGGATGCGTCCGCGTCGGAATTCGTGCGCCTCCTCCTCGCGCACCCCGCGATCAACGTGAACGCGACCGACGCGGAGAGTCACTGGACCGCCCTACACCGCGCGCTGTTCAATGGCAACCTCGCGTCTGCCCAGCTGCTCCTGCAGAGGTCCGACATCGACACGGCCGCGCGCGACGTCGAGGGGTACACGGCGTTCGATCTCTATAACTCGACGGTCGAGTGGACGGTCCCTTCCCACCAGTCGCACCGCGGAATGGAGCTCTTCACCTGGGGCTCCAACAGGAACGCTGCTCTCGGAGTTGGAGACGGGGACGACCGGACCTTCCCCGAGCTGGTGTCGTTGCGTGCGGAAACTGTGAACGCGAAGGAAAACGTCGACGCCAGGTTCACTCCTATCCGCGTGCGCCAGGTTGCCATGTCGAGATTGCATACCGGTGAGTCCTTAACACATGCATATAGTGATGCGCATACCCACGTATCTACTAGTTATTGTCACCGACGAACCCCGCGGAAACCTCCGTGTATGCGGTTTCGGGAGTGGCGGACGGTGCGTCTAAACTATTCATCGTTCCGCCCAGCCCTGCTCTAAACATAGTTCACCAGCCTTGGTCCCGGGCAACACACCCAATATACACTCATCCCGCTCCCTGGTTTCACTCAGACCGTCACAGACGTTGCGGTTGGCCAAGATCATACTCTGGTCCTGACTAAGAGCGGCGAAATCTACAGCTGGGGACTGAATAGGTTCGCTCAACTCGGTTACGTCGTCGAGACAACAACCGGTGGCCGCGTGGAAGAGCCGATCCAGTCGACTCCCAGGAAGGTTTCAGGTGCAATCAGGAACCGGACTGTGGAGGGAATCGCAGCATGCAAAACTGCCTCGGCGTGTTGGACGAAAGACGAAGTCTTTACCTGGGGCACCAACAATGGGCAGCTTGGTGAGTTCTATTAGCTAGAGGTTCCCACATTTCCAACGTCTAGCCACCGTGCGAACAAGGGTGCTAATATATCGTTGTCTGTTCTTAGGTTATGACAGAGCAGCTCAGCCTGTACAAACGATTCCGCGAGTTGTCACCAAGGTTGCTCGGCCCGTACTTTCGGTCTCCATAACGGTGAGCCCCACGGTTTCCTGCGATGGAATTTGTCTGATGTCCATTAGGATTCTGCGATGGCCTGTCTGCTCGACTCCCAAGAAGTTGTATGCCTTTGGAATGACGGATACTTCAAAGTCAAGTGAGTATGTTTTTACCCTCTCACCGCCTCTGCTTACCAACGCCCCTCAGTTTTCCGGCCTACTCCTTCCCTTCGGAGTTCGTTGCGTACCGCCCTCCTCAGGCCGCTAGCAGGAACAGCGCCAGCATCGAGAAAGTCGTCAGCTGCGAAGACACTTTCGCGGCGCTTTCGTCTAGCGGAGAGCTCTTTACCTTCCATCTGCAGTCGCCGCCCGAGCCGGGAGGGAATGCGAGCAAGTCTCGGTTCAACGTGCAGCCGCAGCGCGTGTGGGCTCTGCGCAAGCAGTTCAGCGCTGTTCGGGTGGGTTGAATGCTCCCATAGAATCGCCCCAGGACGCTGAGTCCTATGTTCCAGGACGTTGCACTTGGCGTCGATGGCTCCATCATCATATGCACCGAGTCTGGCCATGTTTTCGTGCGGTCACGAAACCTGAAAGCCGGGCAAGGTCCTTCGGCCAAAACCTTCAAGTTTCAGCGCGTGCCTCATCTTCAGCGCATCATCCGGGTATGCGCCAACGCTACTGGCGCGTTCGCGGCGTTGCGTTCGGATTGGGTTCCCGACGAGATCAAGGTGGCCGGGAACCGTCTTTCACAGGACCTTGCTACTGTTCAGCCCTACCTACACATCAAGTTTAGCAACCCGAACGAAGATACCGCGTCTCCGGATCCGCGCTCCCCGATCTCTCCGGAGCCAGAAGGCGAGGAGGAGGAAGAGGACGCTTCCGTGATCAACGACATCAAGCAACTCGACGCGTTGTGCCGGATCATCGTTAAACTGAAGGAAGCCCGGAAGAGTTCAGATGGGTCTAGAGTCCTCGATCTGGACGCATTGCCTTACGACTCCAATCTCCTCGTCCACGTCCAGTCTACCGGCATCGAGCTTCCGGCTCATCTAGCAATTCTTTCGGCTCGTTCCTCGAAGTTATGTCTAGCCCTTTCCGAGGGTAAAACTGCTGGTGACGCTGCCTCCGGCGTCTCCGTCCAAGGACATATCAGCAAGGCGGCCACTCAAAAGCTCCCCAGGCTTACGTTCGCCGGCTGTCACCCATTATCCGTCCTCGTCCTCCTGGTGTACCTATACTCGGATGAGGCTCTTGCGGTGTGGGATCACCGGATTGGCCACGCCTTGCAGAAGCAGCTCCAGAACGTGAAAGCGAAGCCCGTGCAAGTCAAGACTGAACTGCAAGCGCTTGCGTCATTACTGGACTTACAAGCCCTCTCCGACGTCCTGGATGCCCCCGTCAAGCGCATTGCTAAACCCACCCTCGCACGCGATATGCAGACCATGTTTACACATACCCAAGCGGAGAGCTCTACCGCACGCGCTCGACGCCCTCTTGCCCCGGACGTGGTGCTGCAACTTGCGGACCGGGAGGTATCGTGCCACTCAATCGTCCTGAGGGCGCGATCGCCGTTCTTTGCGGCGTTCTTCGACGACAAGGATTGGACTCGGAAGCGGTGGACCCCCGAGGGCGCTGTGCTCGTGAATCTCAAGCACATGAAGTGGCGCGCCGTCGAGCTCGCCCTCAAGTACCTCTGCTGTGGCGGCGATAAGGAGATCTTTGACGTCGTCGAGGACGTTTGCTCAGCGGATGAGCTGATCGACTTCGTGTTTGAAGTTATGGCTGTCGCAGTAAGTATTGTATTCGCTTACCTTTCGCATTCGTAAGCTGACGGCAAGTCAACTACAGACCGAACTACACGTGGACCGACTTGTACTCATCTGCTCGTGGGCGATCATGAAGCGTGTCTGGATCAACAACGTCTGTTCGGTGTTAACCGACGCGACACACTATCATGCCACCGCTCTTATCAGTCGTCTCCAGGAGTACATGGCGATCAACATGGAAGTCTTCCTCGAGAGCCGTATGCTCGAGGACATCGCGCCCGACCTCGTCAAACAGCTCTCGGCGTATGTGCGCACTGCGCAGGCGCTGAAGTACCCCGTCTCACGCTCGACGCGTATCATCGACAAAGCGATGGAGACGTGGGGCGATTGGCTTGCGCTCCAGGACTTCCCGCAACCAATCGTTCCCTCTTTCCGCCCCGGCACATTCAAGGACTCCCCAAAGCTCTCCCCCCCCGGCCCAGGCAAACGGCAGACGCGTCGCTCAGATGCGTCTGCGCCCAACAGCCCCATGCTCCGCCCGATGTTCAGTGGACGGCCTGTCGCGACCGGCATTCCGGACGACGAGATGTTCATGATGGACGAGCCCGAGCCTGCGCCGGGCTCCTCCGCATTGTTTGTTCCGGCACCTGGCCCGCCCTCGCGCGTCCCCAGCGGGAGCGAGTCCCCCGCCCGCCAGACCGGCTGGCGCACCATCACGTCCGCTCCCAAGACGGACATGAAAGCGATCATGGCGGAGGCGTCGACGAGCAAAGCCCCACCGACTGTCGCCGCGCCTCGCGGGACCCCGCCCCGGGCCTCGCTCGACTCGCCAGGCAAAGCGGCCGCGATCCCGCGCATGCCGTCGGGTTCAGGGCCAGCGGGGTCGTGGCGCATTCCCCAGCCCGCCGCGGCGCGCACACCCCCAGTCGGCTCCCCTGCGACGTCGGGGGTCGTGTTCCCGCCCAGTCGGGACGGGAAGACCGCGCCGCATGGGCCTGCTCAGGCTGCTGCTGGCCCCTCAGCCCCTGTGACGCCGTCGGGCGCAACCCGTCCCCCACAGCAGCAGCAGCAGCCACCCACGACGCCTCGCAAGTCTGTGGCACCCGGTCTCGGACCAGTCTTCACGCCGACCAAGCAGGCCAGCCCGTCAGCATCGTCCTCTATCCGGCGCGTCTCGTGAGTCCCTGCCCAGCTCTTCCGGATAGCCCATCTTTAACCCCCACCGTAGCAGCAGTAACGTCTGGACCCCACCGCCCGTGCAGCCCGTCGTGCAGCCGTCGCCCTCCTCGTCCGGCGCGGTCACGTCCTTCGCCGCGATCCAGCGCGCGCAGGAGGCGGACGGCGCGCCGCGCAAGAAGGCGCCGCAGCGCTCGCTCGTCGAGATACAGGAAGAGGAGCGCGCGCGCCAGGTCGAGCAGGACTTCCTCCGCTGGTGGGCCGCCGAGGAGGAGCGCCTGCGCGCGGAGGAGGCCGCCACTGCCGCGCTGCTCGCCTCCGCCTCCACCTCGGCAGGCGCGGGCGCGGGTGAGGGGCACCGGAGGCCGCGCAAGACGGGCAAGAAGGGGAAGCCGCAGGGCGGGGAGCAGCCGCAACAGGCGCAGCAGCAGCCACAGCAGCAGTCACAGCAGCCGAAGCCGCCGTCGAAGCCGCCGCGCGAGAAGACGGGAGGACAGGAGGCTGCCCAGGGCCAGGGCCAGGGGGGGAAGCCGCGGAAGCGTCGCCCCCCACCTGCTCACGAGAAGACGGCCCGCGACGATGCACGCAGGTCGGAGGCGCAGTCGTAGGCTTCTCGCAGTTTCTTGTGAAGGACCACTATCGATAGGTGGTCTCTTGTGGAGAGCTTCTATCTGTCGATAGGCATCCTCCTGAGGGGCATGTACTTTCTCCCTCGCCGGACTAGTTCCTATGTGTGTAATACCCGCTGTATGTAGACAGTAGACTCGCTAGAGCACGTACTGTAATCGTCGCATACGTCTGTATATGTAGTCTCCCTTTTCTATGTTGTTGCTTATGTTAGTACGTACCTATGTGCGCAAATGCTAGATTACCGATTCCTTCACAGCGAGATGCCTCAGACGAGCAGACTGATACGGCGGGCTGAATAGGATGTTGCTAGTGGGCACATGCAACCACTCGCATTCAGACGGATAGATTCGGGGAGCACAGCGGCGACTCGGATCGGATGATGGAATGAATGAGTACAGGGACTACAGCTGAACACCGAGCAGATGGGATCCAGCTAGAGGGGAGACGTCGATATCCATACAATAGATAATATGCGTGACTAGAGAACGAATGCGAGAGGTGGGACAGGGACGGTAAGGACAAGAGGGAGACTGGACGGATGCGCGCGCAGGGAGAGAGGGAGGGGGTAAGTCAGGGGAGAGGGGGAACAGAAGGAGAGTCGGGAGGAATTCGGGAGGGATAGGAGAAGAGTACGGTGATGCATAGGGCACGAGTGGCGAAGCGTGCATGTGTGGTCGATGACGGGGAGATGGGGGGGTGAGTACGTACGCACACGCGTAAAAAGGACGCGAAAACGGAGTCGCAAGCGGGTTCGGGAAGTTCGGAGGGGCACACGTGGACGAGTCGGCGGTCGATCATCGAGGAGGCAAGGCACCGAGCGGGGAGAGCGGGTCAGGGCACGGCGTTCATATGGCGACGCGACGCGACGCCACGGAGGAGTTGGGCCCCGCACTCGAAATTCCGGAAGCTCGAGCGGGCACGAGAGCAGCAGCCGCGTCGCGTCGAAGCCTTCCAACAGTGGCGCACACGCGCGCTCCCCGACCTCTCCCTTCCTGCCCCCGCCCTCGTGCACCGCGCCGCCGTGCCCCCGATCGTCGGGCCCGACCTCCCAAAGCGCGCGCCCGGCGGGGACGCAGATCCCGGGAGATCCGCCGAGAGAGGCCCTTCGGCTCCGCGCGCCCGCCACTAGTGCGGTACCCCACGCGCGCCCAGGGGTCCACGGCGGTGCGGCGACCGGGGAGGGGGAGGCACGCGCACGACGACGCGGGAACCGAGCACCCGGGCGCGTGCACCATACATAAAAATCGAGCCAGGTGGTGGGTGGGGTGCGTGCCCAGCACGCCGCCGCGCCTCCGTCCCACTTCTCTTCAGCGTCTTCAGACTCCAGCTTCTTCGTCCAGCGCGTCCTGCGGCGGCGGTAACGGTGACTAGTGAGGTGGGGGAAGGGGGAGAGGGGGTGCTCAGGCGTCGACGTCCATCCCGACGTCCCGCTCCTCCTGCTTGATGCGCTTCGTCGGTAGCCTCGCGCTTAGGCCCCCTCCCCCACCAGACGACGACGACGACGGGCTCCCGCCCGCCATACCCGCCAGCGCAGTCGCAGCAAGGACCGCCGCGGCAGCATCAGCGTCGCTCCGCCGCTTCTCCCCGCGCCCGTTCGCGTGGGGGTACGGGAGCGCGTACGCGCCGTCGCCCGCGTCGCCCTCGGGCGGGAGCCCGAGCAGCGCGCTCTTGGGCGTCGCGAGACGCGAGCCCGCGTCCGAGTGGCCTGACGAGAGAGTGAGGCGGTCGAGCGCCGCAGCGGGCGAAGACGCCGCGTCGCCGTACGGCACCGGCGGCGGCGCGAGATTGAGCGGGCCCGGGAACGCGGGGAGCGCGCCGAGCGAGCCCGTGCTGGAGGTGCGGGGGAGCGCGTAGAAGGGGGACGTGTACCCGGACGCAGAGGCCGTCCCGGGGGTGGCGGGGCTGAGGGGTGCGAAGGGCGAGAGAGGCGATGGCGGGGAGTGGGCGGAGTGTGGGCGGAAGGGCGGGAGCTGGGTGTCGCGGAAGTTGAGCAGCGGGTCTACGTCTGGGACGGTGCCGTCTGCGGCGGGATTTTGCCCGCGCTGGAGGCCTACCACGCGCAGGCGTTCGACCCAACTGTAAGTGGTACGTCAGCAGAAATTCTACATTGGGCGAAGAAGCGTCGAGGGACTGACATATCGGCGCGGTCCAAGCTGTCCTTGAATATGCTTGTCACACCCCGTAGCATGTCCAAGCTCTCCGTGGCGAGCGTCATGATCTTTTGCGCGGCCTGCGTCGCCGCGTCGACGGTGGGCGGGGCCCCGCCGCCCGCGGCGCTGCTCGCCTGCCTCGAGTGCCCGCCCCTGGCGGGGCCGCGCACCGGCGAAGTCGCACGAGACGCAGGGCGTGAGCGCGGAGACGGGCCCGCCTCGCCCGGACCATAGCTGTACGGTGCGGGTCCGCGGTGCCTTCCCCGTGCGGCGCTCGACGGCGTCGCGGAGCTCTCCCCGCGCGCGTCGTGCCCATGCCCGTGCAGGCCCGGCGGGGCGAGGCCCGGCGCGTCGAGGCCGACGTTGGACGCGGCGGCCCAGCGGCGAGGGAGGCATAGGATGAACGAGCGCACGCGGGAGCGCGCGGGCTCGGGGAGCGCGCCGCCGGCGTAGCGGCTGACGACCTCGACGACCTGGCGGATCGTGTCGACGACGTCGCGCTTGGCGGCGTGCAGCGTGCGCAGGTGCTGCGCGGAGAGGTGGTGGTGGTGCGCCGAGCTGCCGTTTGGCTGCAGGGAGGCGATGAAGTTGCGGAGGACGAGGATCTGTGCGTCGATCTGCGCGGTCGCGTACTGTGCGAGAATGATGTGGGGGGCGTTAAGGATCTGTGCAATGAATGGAGGGTGGGAGACCCGCGCACCTGGAGCCACTGTAGGCAGTACTTTAACCGCCTCATGCTCTCCTCGCTGAGAGCGGCGCTGATTCCACCAGCTTCGAGGAAGACCGTCTGCCATCTGCTCCGTTGCGCCACCTGCTGGCTCTCCTGTGCGTCTGCGTGTTGTGTCAACGTCGAGGCCGGCGGCAGCGTGGGCCGCTCGGGCTGCGAACTCGTGGATGAGCGTGGCGTGGGCGTCCGGCTTTGCGTCATGGCGTCCCGCTGTGATGAAGACGCTGAAAAGAAGTTGACAAGTGAGCCCATCGTTCGTCCCCGAGGCGTCTGAGGAACGGGGGTCACTCACACGTAGTCGAGTACACCTCGTCCTCTTCCCTCGACCACCTATCGCTCGACGAGCTGTCCGTCCGGGTCATCGACACGTCCCGCGACTCCCAAGGCCTCCTCGGATCGGGCCCGTCGACAGACTCCGTCCTCCGATCGCAGCTTGACGTACGGCGCGCGTAGTTGCCCAGCTATGCGAAAGCGTCGCATCAGCGCCTCGAGTCCGCAAAAAACGCCCGTCCATACAGCGGGTAAAGAAAGCCAGCAACAGCAGCAGCAGCGGCAGCAGCAGCAGCAGCCCAGCCGCAAACGAACTCAGCATCCGCGATGCGCCCGGGGCGAGCGGGCTCCCCGGCAAAACGGTTGGGTAAACCCGCGCGACGACTGCGCCCGCGCCCGAACCCCCACGCCGCCGAGCGGGTCCTATTCGTGGGCCCAGTCGGGACAGACGGACGGCGCAGAAGCGTTCGCGGCGGCGCGTCGAGCCCGCGCAGCGCTCAAACCGCGAGCACGGTATTCGCTGACGGCCCCTGAACGTCATCTCCTGATTGGGTTCACAGCGGGTGGGAGAATTGGGATATGGGGCGACCCGCCTCGCGCGCGACGCAAGGCGGCGACGCAGCAGGGCGTGGCAGATGACCCCTGCGGGAGAAGAGGCGAGAGAAAAGATGTGGGGTTGTAAAGAGAGGCGTCGGTGGTAGAGCGAGATGGGACGCAGGGAGGAAGGGGAGTGTGGTGGCGAGGGAACGGCGGGGACGAAGGCGGAGCAACAACAACCACGAAGGCACTCACCCTGTCGAGCTGTCTACACGCAAACTCGTCGATCTGTCCGACGGGCAGCCGGTCGATCACGGGGCGCGAGATGGACTTCATCGACGACTCCATCATCTCCGCGCCGTACTGCAGAAGAAAGCGATAACGCAGAAAACACAACGATCAGCCGTCGCTCGCCCGTGCGCACGCTCCTGCCCCCGACAACAGAAAGCGTCCGAGACAACGACTCACCTTGACGACGCGCGAGCTCGCCTTGCTCTGCTCGTACGCGCGCAGCGCCGTGTTCACCAGCGGGAGGTTCGACACCCTGCTCAGGCTCTTCCACTCCTCCCCGCCCCCAGCCCCCGAACCCGAGCCCGACGCCTCCCTCTCCCTATCCGTCATATCCGCGTCCTCCTCCCGCTCCCGCTCCCGATACCGCCCCCTCCCATACCCGCCATACCCCTCCCTCTCCTTCCCATCGCGGTCGCGGTCGCGTTCGTGATCGTGTTCGCGCGCGTCTTCCTCCATGAGCGACGGGGACGGGAGCGACGGCGAGGACGTCGCGGACGTGACGGAGAGCGCGGGGGTCGTCTGGAAGGCTGCGCGAATTTTAACCGGGTCAGCGTCCAGCGTTTTCACCGCCACAAATGCCCGGGAGCGGGGGGGAACCACGCCTCATGGGTGATACACACACACCCGTCGTTCCCATATCCAGAACTTTGGGGCAGCGGCTGGAGGGGGGATAGGGAAAATCACGCTCCTGCCCGTCCCATCTCCTCGCGAAACTCTAAAGCTGTAGTTCCGGCAGGGGTGGGCAGGGGCCAGACGGGCGGGCGATTGCGGGGGTGGGGTTGTGGGGGGTCACACGGGCGATGGGAGGGGGGGCAAGGGCTGATGGCGATCCGGGCAGATGAGTAT